>LKNJ01005376.1:0-38932 GCA_002120245.1 Maccullochella peelii
CGGGGGGGGGGGTGTTGGAGCATCGCCAGTGTTTCCCGGCAACAACATCAGCGAGAGAGGCAGGACTCCACCCGCTCTTCATTCACTCGTTTATATTTCTGCCTCTTGTTTCTAATCCTTTATCCCTCTGCTGCTTCCCTTCATCTCTCTCTCTCGGAGTTAGAGGAGGAGGAGGAGGAAGGAGGGAGGAGGGAGGGTGGAGAGGAAAGGCATTGCGATACTGCAGGAACAGACTGAGGAGCTACAGGAGAGGAGAGAGAGGGAGGAAGAGGAGAGGTGGAAGAAGGTGGAGAAAAGGAAAATCAGAAAGAGAAAGAGGTGAAATGAAAGAAATGGACAAAAGGAGGTCGATTTAAAGGACGTAATAGAAGATAGAGACAAAGAGACACGAGGTAAAGTGAGAGGGAAAGGAAAGAAGAGGCGGATAGACAAAGATAAAGATAAGAGACGGAAAGAGCAAGGGGAAAAGATATTAAAGAAAAGGAGAGAAAAAGAGGTCAAATGACAGGAAAACAGCAGGGAGAAATACCAAGTGGGGAGAAGGAGGTTCAGTCATGAGAAAATGCAGCAGAGGAGGGAAGTGAAGAGTAACGACAGAAAGAACAGGTGAGCGGATGGACAGGTCCACATTTCAGGTTCACAGGTTCTGGTGCAGCGTTTGGCTCGAGGACGCGGTCGGATGGATGGACGCTAAACAGATTTTCTGGGTTGACAAACTGAACTAAACCTCCTCAGACCTCTGCAGGACTTTTTGTGGATCATGTTTCGAGACGAACTCCACTCATTTTTCCCTGAAAACTTCCAGCCGCTCGGACCAACTCTGATCCACCAGACTTCATGTCCGAGGTGAAACACAAGGACGCAGATGGAAAGACCGATGGAGAGTTTCCTGATGTCTGAAGGGTAAAGTGATTGATTGACGAACGGACTGAAACCTGTTGGAATAGCCGATTACAAACAAATCCCTGAGGAGTCTGGTGGGAAAGACTCTAATCACCGAGACGGGCAGTTGACGAGTTTACTGATATTTTAAGGATAAATTTGTAGTGTTAGACATTTTTTTGATTTACAGACAAAGTGAAATGTTGGAAAACACCTATGTTCCTTAAAGCTTTTGGCAAGAATTACTCTGACACAAACCATTCGTTTACTGATGTGTAAAAGTTTAAGTGATACAAGAAGTTTTATTTGATGAACTAAGAAAAATTAGGGACTTAGGACTTTGGTGTGAATGACTCTGATGGTTTACAGAACTGGTGGACGGATGTAGAGTTTATTGATCTCTCGAGGATAAATTGATGCTGTTGGACGTTTGTTGGCAGACGTAGAGATAGATCTGATTGACGAACCAAGATAAATCTTGGGAAACTCCCACATGTCTATAGGACTTTGGGAATTACTTTAGTCTGACATCATTTTACAGATGGATGGCTATTTTACAACTAATTTTAAGAATACATTTGGACTGTTGGACTTATGTTTGATTGACAAACTGAGCAAAGTCTTGGAAAACTCCCAAATTCTCTCAGGTGTTTGAGAATGAAGCTGAAAGGAGGATAGCTTTGATCAACGAACCAAGAAAAATCTTGGAATACTTACAGATGATAACCGATTTTATTATTTATTGTAAGAGTAAATTGATACCGTCTGACGTTTATCGGAGGTACGAGTACGACTGAAGCTTGTTGGATAATTTCAAAGAAACTCCCTGAGGAGTTTGGTCAGAACGACTCTAATCATTTAAAGTTGGACGTTTGTTGGAAGAGGTAGAAGCAGATCTGATTGACGAACCGAGAAAAACCATTTACTGGTACATAAAAGTTATAAGTTATATAAAGTCAGTCTTATAAAGTCATACGATTGACGATGGTGAAAGAAGTTTTTTGGGATCACTATGAAAATCCGTCTTGGAACATCTAATCCTCCTTCAGATATTGATGGATTCTGACCAGATACCTTTGGATACTTGGATCAGCTGGTCTAAACCTCTTTGGAAACCTCTGTGAGGCTGTCTGAGGACTTTTTACTGGACAACACTTCATCTCTGACTCGCTTTGACCTGAAAACTTTAATTTTCCAAATCACTTCTGGCTCCACATGCTGATTTTCTCCCTGCCATGTTTCACTATCGAACACAACTTTCATCGCTGCCACCGCTCAGCCTCAATGATATTCATCAGATTTCCCTGCTTTAGAGTTGTGCTTCCCTTCTTGTTGGATTAAATCTGGTTCTTTACTATGGTGAATGAGGACGAGAACAAGTTTGGACCTGGTTCCTCTTCAAGGCGAAGAACTCTGAGCAGATAATGGATTGGAAGGAACTGTGAGTATCGCTGCTTCCTCCACAAAATCCTCTCATTTTAATTATTTTTATGTCTTTTTTGACTGATACAAAACACAGTTACATGATGAATTTCACTTCATTCATCAGGGTCTCAAACAAGCTTCAGATTTAAGGGCGTTGAACAGAAAAGACGACAAAACAGTGGAAGAAATAAAGAGACCGAGGTGTAGTCCAGACTGTAGCAGAAGTGAGTTCATTCATTGAGCAAAGGGAGTGTTAACTTTAATGTTGGGTTATAAAACAACACAAATTCTATCATCTTAAACCTTCATTCACTTTAAAAGCAAGTCGCTGCCCTTTTCATTAGTCTCTGAGGTCTCTTTCTGTCCGAGGACGTTAAATATATCTCAGTCACATTATTAACCCTCTGAGTCTTGCTGCCTCACATTAAACACAAAGATCATTTTTCTTTAGCTTGACAAAAGATTTCTCTCTCTGCGTCTGCATCATTCACCATGAAACCTGCGAAACTGACAAAATATCAACTCGTAACGTTAACGTAAACTGTGAGCTGCTGAAGACGGAAAGACTTTCTTCTCCTTTCTGCTTCTTGACAACAGCTGATGCTCCAACCTGGACTCCATGAACAGTGTAGAAGATAGAGTGAGCAGCAGTCAGTCAACAGTCCTGTGATAAATGTGATATAATGTTCAGTTTGTATTGATTCGACTGTTTGATCATTTTGGAGGCTGCAGTTTGTGCTGCAGGTGATTAACTCTCCCCTCATTGATCACAAACACCTCTCAGTGTGATGAAACATAATATGTATAAAAGTAGGAGTCTGTTTGCTTTTTATACTAGAAAAGGAAGTGATTCACACTCTACTCTCTTCCCATTGGCTCGCAGACCTGAAGGTCTCCAGGTGTGAGGTCTGCAGCTGGACCTTCTTGGGTTGGGGACCTACTAAAACCCTTTGGAGATGGTGGTTTTGGTTAAATATTGAAATATTATGACCTTGCAGATTAGAATATAATCAGGGTGACGGTACGTTTCTCCTGAAACTTACTACAATCTAAAGATGAATTTTAGGAGACCCGGTTCTCTGGTTCCAGTCTTTCTTCCAGATGTTGAACCAGCTGCAAGGATTTGATCCCATTCAGACTCCAGAGCATCAGTGAGGTCCAGGACTGCTGGGGGATCAGGTCTGGCTCGTGTTGGATAGGGTTCAGGCAGAGCTACTCTAACGTCTGATGTCTTGAATATGTGTTTTTCAGTTTTTTGGGACCGCCTTGTCCACAGACTTTTGGCCAGATAGTTTAGTTTTGTCATTGTGAGGAAAGTGAGAAATAAAACAGGAGGCAGATTCTCAAGGAGCTTAAATCAACATGGCCGGCTGCCACCAGTGAAGTGTAGACGTCAGCATTTTACCAACACACACACACACACACACACACACACTCACACACACACAGAAACACACACACTTTCACCTTGCAGTGCTGCAGTTTGTTAGTGATAAATGTTACACTGGCTGAAGTTCACTGTTGAACACACACACGCACACACTCACACACACACACATGCACGCACGCACGCACACACACACACACACTCACTCACACACACGCACACACACTGTGCCCTCCTGTAATTAAACGCTCTGTTCTCTGATTGGAGTCGGTGAGGAGGAGAAGGAGAGCAGGGAGACGACTTCTTCTTCTTCTTCTTCTCTAATGGTGTCAGATCTGAGTCAGAGCATCCTCGACCCCCCCATTGATGCAGCACTCTTGGATATCTCAGCTCCCACTTCATTCCCCTTATTGATCAGTTCTTTCATACCATAATAAAGCGTTGGCCCCTGCAGAGCCGCGGGGTGGGAGGAGATGTTTCAGACGTCCCCGCTTCTGGAAGGATTTATTTTCCCCTACTGTGATTCCAGTTACAGTTTGGATCAGCATGAAACTCTGGTTGAACCGTCAGTGCTAAAGATTAATGGCTGCATAAGAAGAAAGTCAAAGGTACAAGAAGCCTGTGGATGTAAAAACTATGATTCCCAGAATGCATTTCACTAACAAACATCCAATCACAGAGCTTAAAACTTGGTGGCGTGCGCCGCTAATGGTGAGCTGCTGCTAAAACTGATCTGCAGCTTAAATCAGTTCCCTTTAAATTGAACTGAATTCAGTAACCATGACTACGTGTTCTGTTCTCAGCTGTAACCACAAGACCTTTTGATTTCACTACTGCTTGGATTCATGCCGTCGACTGCAGCCGAGACTCATGGGTACTGTAGTGTTTAGAGCTGTTGGATCTGTACGTCACCCGGGAGAGTTTCTGTTGAGCAACATGGAGGTCGTCTAAAGACCAGAATCAGGTTTATTGCCAAGCAGGTTTCACATACCAGGAATTTGCTTTGGTATATTAGAGCATAAGAATAAATATAGGGAGTAAAAAATCTAAAGAAAGATAAAACAAGTTCTGTAAGTCAAGAAGCATCAATTCAATAAATCCGCTCTGCATAAAGATCATTTCTCAAACAGAAACAAGTTGATTTCTGAGTATTTGTGTTTCTGATGTTTTTGGTCTTCAGGGCGGCTCAGAAGCTCAGTCTGTCTCACAGGAAGAAGTCCCAGCCTGGCCCCGCCTCCCCGCCCAGTGAGGCCCAGGGGTCCCTGCTGTACACCGGGGGCTTCAGCGGGGCCCTGCAACTCTCCCCGCCCGCCGTCCCACCATGCCTCCTCCGGGCTGGGTCAAAGGTCAAGGACACGCCGGGGATGGGGAAGGTAAGATGCCCTGCAGTAGATCAGAGTCCAGATCACCTGGTTCTCTGGAATCTGATGAATCCACTTTGAAACGTCAGCAGGGCAGCAGGTTGTGGGAACCGTCTGTGGTGGGGGGGTCAGAGGGCGGGGGGAGGTCACGGGGTCATCTGGATGAAGGCGCTCCCTGTTTCAGCATGAAGGAGCCGATTGACGAGACGAGTCTTTGTGTTGAAGACTAGAATCTGAGCGAGGAAACCGTAAAGTTTCTTCTTTTGTTCGTTCAAAATGTTTTTTATAGCTGAAAGATGAAAACTTCATTACTGTCTCTTAAACCCCCACAGACTGTGTTTCTGTCTTTAATGTGGGTCAAGACCGGCCCTCAGTACCCATCCCGAGCCCCCAGAGGATGAACCAGAAACATTTTAATAACCCCACTTTTCCTCCGGTGCCTCTAATGGGTCAGAAAATCCACTTTTTAAATGATGGAATCTATTTATGTGTTTGGACTCCACTCTGCTGCTGGCTACTCATTGCAGTGATTAACCTGCAGACATCAGACCCGGCACACTGGACTCAGACCAGGTCTCAACCACAAGACCTTCATGACACAGTTCACCTCCTGATACACCATGACCCCCTTAAAGAACTTCAAAGATCCACATGTGTTTTATGGCTTCCTGTTCCATCAGAAACATGTCTGCTGAGGCTGTAGCTCGCTGGCTGTGTAGTAAGATGCTGGTGATCCACAGGTCTGGGACCAGGTTTCTCTGGTGCAGAATCAGCAGCTTTTTCTCTCAAACGGTCTCTTTACTTTCTGTTACTGGAAGCATTTTCTGATCATCACAAGATATCTAACATATAATCTGGACGAAATTGTGTTTGAACTGATCTGCTGCTTTTAAAACGTCCAGATATTTTTAGGGTGAAGAATTTGGTAAGAAGGTAACTCAGTGAGTCTCAGTCAGGTTCTTGTTTTTTGTCACTGGCAGCTCAATTAAAGTGTCTGACTGTCTCTCTCTCGTCCGTCTGGACTCTTCTGCCATTAAAGCATCATGTAACTTAAAGATGAAACATTTTCCATCTGCAGCTGCTGATAACTGCACGTCTGTAGTTCAGCTTTAAAGTCTTCATGAAAGGATCTCGACTCTTCAGGATCTGATCAGTTCTGTCTGATTCTCCTTCATCTCTGATCCAACCAGGAGTCAGCCATTATATTATCTTTCCTCCTAATCGGACGTCTGGGCCTCAGCAGCAGCAGAAACAAGAAATAAAACAGCATTTTAATGAGTTCTGCTGCAGCTCAGACCTCCTGGATACTGATCGCTGCTCTCAGATCAGATTGCCTGAAGACAGCCGCCCCCCGTCCAAACATTTCCTGTCGGATCCTGACCTGATGGATTCACACAAACTCTGCTGACACAGCCTCCATCTCCTTACACAACACATCACGCAAAGCACTGAAGATTCTACAGAGCACCACAGCTGAGGGGCCCCGACAGCAGGGGCCCCGTCACTGGAGGATCTCAGGCAGCGATTGAGACGTTTCTGTGGACGTTTCAATTCTTTACTGTTGGAGTCCGTCGTTCCTGCCGACTCAAATCTTCTTCGACGAAGAGAGAGTTTCAGAAACAATACCATGGTGGGGTTTAAAAATAGTTTAAACTTTGTTTTGTTGGTTTCAGCCGTTGACTGAAAAACTTTCTTCTTCAGGTACAAAAAGTTAAAACGATAACGAAATACTTCGCTCAAAGACTAGGCAGCTCGTTATACGTTTGAACCAATCACAAGCCAGAGCTGACCGCAGTCATTCATGGTCCTCATTAAGCTGCAATGAAACTAAGCGGCTTATTAGCAAATCAGATACAGCTAAATATAAATGATCAGTTTATGTCTCTATGAAAGTCGGCGCCTGATGAACCTGCTGGTGTGAATGTTGAGCCGGCTGCTTTTATTGCTGCTTGTTGGTTTGTAGCAGATAAACAGACTGAAGCACTTCATCAGTCTGTCAGAGAGACAACGCTGTTCCCAGGTCAGTGACTGTTTATCAGGAAGTCTTATATCTTCTGTTTCTTTCTTTACCGCCTTTCTTCATTCTGTTCTTATCCAACTTCCTTTCACCCGTTTCATTTTCTTTCTTTCTTTCTGACCCGTTTCATTCTTTCGCTTCCATAATTTCATTACCATTCTTCTTTACTTCCTGTCTTTCTGTCCCTTCTCTCATTCTTTCTTCACAGTAACTCAGTTGATCTGATCAGAAAACTGTTGCTGGTTGTAACGCTGGTTGGTTCTTTAATCTTGTGATAATTATTAAAATCTTGAAAAACAGAATATATCTTTAATCTCATCTGAAGTGTCGGGTGATTCTACAGAACTAATTTTAATCAGTGGAAACTCATTTGGACTAAAACTGGATCAAATCATCTGATCTTCCTCTCGTTAACCTTCAGAGCTGCTCTTCATCATTCTGAACAGACAGAAGCTAACAAGGAGAGACTGCCGGGATTAATGAATTAAATTCAGTCTTTTCTCTGTGGACTCTGGCTGCTGTCTGTGTGGGCAATCAGCTGTGAGGAAGCTCTCGCTCTGATTGGATGCTGAACTTGGTGAGTTTTTTTCCTCCTAAAGTGGGAAAACATCCCGTTTCCAGGAGAAGAGTTTCTCCTTTCTAGGTCGTATGTTGACGAACCACATGTTGCTGAAACACTGCAGCTGTTTCTGGCTCAGCAGGGCCGTGCTGCCGTTACAGACGGAGATCGGCTGCTTCCTGTCTGCTGCTGCAGCGACCGGCAAGCTGATGATTCGCTCCGACGGCTCGCAGCCACACATCATTTCAAAACTGCTGCATCTCACATTGTTATTGGCTTCAAACTCGACCTGCTCACCGCCACACAGCGCCGACTCAGCAGCTCAGTGACGGACCAATAAAAAGCCGTCAGAGAGTCACACCAACACACATCGCATTATTGATTATTGAACCAGGACTTTAAATGTGTCCCTCTTCTTTAAAACTGTTCCCAGTACAACATGTTTGAGGAAAACACATGTTAAAGCATGATCAATGAGGCAGACGTGGAGTAAATCCTTGTGTCTGATTGGACGAGACTCATCATGTGATCTCCGTGAGTAGGAACGAGTCTCTTGATCTTATTTTTTACTTTTAGTGAAGAACCCTTTTTTACTTTGCGTGGTCCCCGCTCCTCTCTGATGTGGACTTCCTGTCTGTGTCCAGGTCCGAGTGATGGTCCGGATCTGTTCGGGCCACAGCAGCGAGTCCTCAGAGTCCATGTCCCTCCTCAAAGTGGACGGCAGAAAGAAGCAGCTGACTCTCTGCGAGACATCAGCCGGCGGACGATCCTCCTCCTCCTCCGTTCCAAAGACCTTCATGTTCGATGCCGTCTTCTCCCAGGACGCCTCACAGGTGAGCCGGGACCAACAAGACCTGTTTACGAGCCGGACTGACAAATGTTGCACCAAGAGCTGCACCTGAGTCCCATCTGAACACACATAAGTACACACAGTGAGGTTTCATATCAAAGCTTCTTCATCACAATTCATGTTCAGACGTTCTCTTCAGTGTCAGCAATCCAGGTGATGGTGGTCTATATATAATATACTGACACGGAATGTTAAACAGAGTTTTCTTTGTTAAATTGACAAACTGCTTTTGGATTTGAAACATTTGATCATGACTTATTTTTATGAAAAGGAAATTTTTCATAATTTGTTTCTTTTTTCAAAAACGCAAAAAGCTCAAATCAGCACATGCTGTAATTTAAACACAAAAGTGCAGGTCAGACAGGTAGAGACTCCGCTGAACAGCTGAGCTGATCAATACGATCAATAACAGCTTCAGTCTTCACTTCCAGTTACTTTTCCAATCTGAGGAACTACTGAATCTATTAATTCAAGGCACATACCCAAAGTTTGAGCTCTTCATCAGAAAACTGTCGCCGCTGCAGCAACTTTCCCCCAGAGAGCGACGCCAGGTGTGTGCGTGTGTGTGTGCGTGCGTGTGTGTGAGGAAGCGTCAGGCAGCAGCAGACGTGAAGACACAGAGACAGACTGACAGGCTGTCTGATAAATGATGCTGTCAGTTCAAATTAGACACAACGCAGATTTCAACTCTGAGTTTTGAAGTTTTAAAGCTGCCACTTTAACATTCTGCATCATATTCTGTTATTTCCCATCATGCTGTACTGTGTGTAACGCAACGTATAACTTAGCATAAGCTGAAGTATTGCACAGTTATAAAACATAACGTGATCTAAAGTACTGGATCATAGCGTAGCATAGCATGACGTCACGTGGCATAATGTGAACTTAACGCAACACAGCGTAACATAGCTTAATCTGAAGTACTTAATGATGGCATTGTATAATGTGATGTAGCGTAACATAATCTAAATTATTCCAACATTACGTGATGTAAAATAACATGTATTAAATCATGTGTTAACATAACATTACTTGACGCATTGTAACATAACAAGTACTGGAATAATGTACTATCTATCTACTATCTACAGTATATCTGTAGTGTTTTGTTGTAACATACCGTGATGCAACACAGTACAACGTATCGGGAGCTTAAGTATTAGCACAGCATGTATTAGCATAGCATGACGTAGCATAACCAAAATACAATATAACATAGTGTAACTTAACATAACGTGACCTGAAGAGTTGACTCTTTATTTAACAGTGAGCTAAAGTATCACACCACTCAGTGTGTGTAAGCTGTGAGGTGACTGTGCTCTAACATGATTGGTCCATACTGACTGGATCTCGATGCTTATAGGCTGAGGTGTGTTCGGGGACGGTGGCTGAGGTCATCCAGTCAGTGGTGAACGGAGCGGACGGCTGCATCTTCTGCTTCGGACACGCTAACCTGGGTAACACACACACACACACACACACACACACACACACAGTCACTGTTTTGACTTTCACTTCATTGTCGTGTTGACTCCGCCCTTCCCAGGTAAGACGTACACCATGATTGGTCGGGACTGCTCCACCCAGAGTCTGGGCGTGGCCCCGACAGCCGTCTCCTGGCTCTTTAAGGTGATGGAGGAGCGCAGGGAGAAGTCTGGAGCTCGTCTCTCTGTCAGAGTGTCGGCTGTGGAGATCTCCGGTCGGGAGGAGACGCTCACCGACCTCCTGGCTGAACTCTCCTCCTCCTCAGCCGGGGGCCACCAGGAGGCCCCGGGCCCCGCCGTGTCACTGCAAGAAGACCCCGTCTGTGGATCCCAGGTAGAGAAGAAACTCCTTCCTCTTAAATCATCTCTTTCCTCCACCACCAGGAAGTAGCATTACAGTGACTAGAGTTTCAAAATAAAAGCCTGTGATGTCTGATTGGCTGGAGGGATGATTGACGGCTCTCTCCCTTCGCTCAGACATCAATATAAAATTTTCCTGCTACTGATTGGACAGACGAACGATTTGCTCACACCTGTCTACAAACACCGCATCGCACAAGATGCTAAACTGAACGTCATTCAAAGAAAAGGCAGCAAGATTATATTCAATAAAGGTCCTTAGGATTTTAATTGGCATTGGTGTATTAATAATACAGCTATGAACATTTGTTTTTACATTAACACCAGTCTGATGATGTTTCTTTGCTCGACTGATAAACTGTATGAAAACATGCAGGAAACCAAACGGACGGATGTTTCTCAGGACAGACGCCACCATCAGGTCACCTTGATGAGTTTCCTCTCTCTATCTCCTCTTCTCCTCCCCTTCACCGTCTCCTCTCCTCCTCTCTGACCTCCTCTTCACCCAGGAGACTTCATCTCTGTCTAATTAGTCCTGACCTTCTTCTTTTTATTCTCATTCAGTCTGTTTTATCTCCCCTGGGCTCCCCGGTCTCGCACTTTTTTTTATCTCTTCTCACTTTAATTTTCTTTTTCTGTCTCCCTTCATGCAGACTTTTTTTTTTGTCAAACCTTATTCTGTCTTGTTTCAGCTGTTATTCTCTGTTTTATCTCCAGAAACTCATCACTGACAGTTTTCTTTCTAGACGTCTTCAGAAACTCAAAATGGCGTCTTAGTCTCATCAGCACAGTAATGTTCGTTCTTCTGTGTTTTAGCAGGGGGTTAATGGGGCTGTTTTGATTTTGCTTGGGGGGGTGGGGGGCACAGTGGCCGACTTTGAAAACCTTTGGTCTGCAGCCTGAAAGTCGGCTGGCTGTAAGAACAGTGCAGTCTGGCTTGATAGTCTCTCCCACAGTGTTCACAGGACCGCCATACGCCTTCCTTTCCCGTGTCTCTCCATCAGCTGCAGAACCAGACGGAGCTGCGGGCAACCAATGCCGAGCGAGCAGCGTTTTTCCTGGACGCCGCCCTGGCAGCGAGGCGGAGCAGCCGGGCGTCAAGGGACCAGGAGGCCCAGAGGAACTCGCACTTCCTGTTCACCCTGCACCTCTACCAGGAGAGGCTGGACAAGAGCAACAAGGCAGCAGGTCAGCGTGTGTTTGTCTGTCAGACATTATAGAGCCGTAAAGTGTGAGGAAATATTTCAAAGTTTTATAAGTGAAAGATCATGTTCATTGTTGTGCTGACAGTTTGTGAGGACATGAAACTCTCCTGTTGAATCATCAGAACAATTCATGAACAACTATCTGGTTTCTAATAAAAAAAAAGAAAGGTTCAAGAAGCCTGTGGACATAAAACCTGAGGGAGAGAATTCAACTACAACTCCCAGGATGCATTTCACTTTAGCTTTTGGTTACATTTTAATAAGTGGCATGGAAAAATTGGGGATTTGTTTAAAACTAGTTCCTTTTGAAGAGAAATTAGTCCTCAACCTGACCTGGTAACCTAAATCAGACTCTCTAATGTTGTAAAATGATGATCTCTTATGAACCCAGTTGTTACGTGGCATTGTAGGGAGAGGACCCAAGCGCAGACAGATGAAGGCTCAAGACTGTTCAAAGATTTATTTAACCTTACTTGCAAGTACAGGCAGGCAGGCGAGCAAACAAGCAGAAAACAGCAGGTAAATCCAGGTTCAGGAGACAATTGGAGAACAAGAAATACATCCAACACAGGAACATGAAAACTACACACCAGGAACTCGGAACACATCCAACTCAGAACAATGATCCGACAGGGAGCAAAGGAAAGGGACCGGTATAAGTAGGGAAGAAGCTGACGAGGGAATCAGGGGCAGTTGTGTAATGGGGAACAAGTGTAGATAATCAAAGCTAGAGGAGACATGAGGGCAGGAACTGAACAGACAGAACAGACTATACTTCAAAATAAAACAGGAACCAGACAAAAACCAACGGGAACACCAGTGAACCTCAGATGAATCTTCTAAAAGCTGACCTTTGTTTTCTTATTTGGGTTGAATTGTAGAGAAGTTTGAAAAAAAAAATGGATCTTCCAACTAAGCAGCAGTGAACATACCTGTGCAGGTTACAACCACAGACATCAGTTCAACAACAACTTAATGTAGAAACAGCAGGTTGTAGAGACACTGACCCCTCAGGCAAGAATAAAATCCACCGTTAGCGATCGTGCAGCTCTCTTGTTCCCTCTGCTATTCATTTCCAAACATGTAGCCACTAATTAGCTTCATTTGGAGCTGCCGACATGCTCAACAAGAACATTAACAAGCAGAGAGGCTACGCTAACGCCACCTCCACCCACATCTACCTGTCACAGCAGACATTTCCACAGTTATTAGTGTTTCATTGCTTCTCTGTCCAAGGCTGGAATAAATCTGCATGGCTAATGAGGCCTGAAGCCTCCGTGTCCTGCAGTGTTTACAGACCAGCAGATATAAAACCATCCACCCAGCCGCTCTCAGCAGTTTGTAAATCTTGCTGATGCGGGTGGTTGGTGGTTCACCCCATCATGTCTCTGACTTAATGAAATGAACAGGCAGTTAAAATAAACAGAGAGAGACAGAATTATCAGACTGATACTGAATATTAGATCTGAGACATCCTGGTATCAGGACAAAACAAATGTTATATTCATGGTCCACGTATGCTTAAATATATTTACATATTTATATATTTGGTTATTAATATTATGGAGTTATGAATCTGATTATTTACTGTAACACTTGACTTGGTCTTGTCTTAGGACTTTTCTACCTTGACTCGGGGCTTGACTTGGGACTTGTAGTCTTGACTTGGTGTTTGACTTGGGTCTTGTGAAGCAATGACTTGTCCCACCTGTGCTGGGTTGTATGGACCTTTTCTGGGCTGTGAACTGATTTTATTATAAGCGTACTGTGGTTCTTGTCTCTGCTGCGCCCCTCTGTCGTCCTGTGGAGGCTGTAGACATCATGTCCTCTGATACCAGAGCTGTTATTATTCGTTATATTATTAGTTCTTTGCTCCTGCAGTGACCCTGTTTGCTCACAGAAATCAGTTAATCCACCGAGCTGAATCACTGGATCACATTTTTAGTGTGAAGTCTCTGCTCCAGTGCCCACACAGCCCAGGGTCCATAGATATTTTTTCATATTTAAACAAGGCATGGATTCATAACAACAGCAGCAAAGATGTGTGAACAAGATTAGAGAGCAGAAGATGCATAGAGACTTAATATCTCTTGTGCCAGCTAATGTTTGGTATTTTTGCTTGATAGATTACTTTAAACAGCCAATCAGTTATTAAAATAGCCATTGATTATGTTTCTGTCTATAAGCAAATCAATTAAATGACCAGTCGTTTAACCAACCAAACGTTTCAGCACTAATGAGCAGTTAAACAGGCTGTATTGTATGTTGTCTTTTAACACCACCCCCCCACTCTGTCTCAGTGTCTGGTCGGAGTCGTCTCCACCTCCTGGATTTGGGAAGCTGTGAGACGGACATCAGCAGGACCAGGGAGGGAGGAGGAGGTCAGTGTCTGTCTCTGTCTGCGCTGGGAAACGTCATCCTCGCCCTCGCCAACGGGGCCAAGCACGTTCCCTACAGGTACGAGCTCCCACTCTGGGCATTTTAAAGAACCCAACAGGGGTCAAAGGTCACAGTGCCCAAACCACAGATGGGCCAAAGGTCCCTGTGAGGACAGAGAGGAGTGAGGGGGAAGACGTATGAACCAGGAAGACAGAATTTATTGTATTTTAATGAATTTTCAGTCGGTCTTAAACGGTTGATTAGACTGATGAATAAATCCCTTTGTAATGCTGACTGTCAGGTGTATTCAGTCCTCTGGGTGTTTGCTATGCAGTGTGATTGTTTTGTGGAGCTCTGTCTTTATTTTCAGGATTGTATTTTGGCATTTTGTCTGGTTCAACACCTCACCTTTGTTCTTTTGGTTTTTAAGCTGTCTCATTTGTGCTCATTTACAACAAACCCACATTGTACCCCGTAAGTCCATATAAGAGTCTTTGGTAGGGGGTCCATAGGTCAGATGCATCAATGAAATACCCTGAGCCTCTGGTGTGCAATTAATGATCATCTGGTCACATCCTCTTAAATATCTTCACATGAAGGTAGCTGATGTAAACACTCAGTTTACAGTTTAATGGAAACATACCTATTGTGAGAACAGGGATTTAAAAGAAAATGTCTGGATCTCAGCTTTGATGTTAACAAAAGAAGCTTAGATTGCAGCATGTAGATTCAGTATGTGATCCTTCTAGCTTTACTCTAGGTCTTTTCAAAGGCAGGATTTCATGGACATTTCACTCAGTTTCTGACTACAGATCACATGTGACGTGTAGTTCAAAGTGGGCTTCATTAATGTGAAATGAGAGATCATTCCTATTCCTTTTTGTGCCCAACTGTTGCGTGGGGTAATGAAAGGTTTCTGGGATCCTGTGGGGTTTCTCAGGCCTGTGGTGCTTTTTTTTGGCTAACGAGGGGTTTCTTGATGTATTATTCAGGGACAGCAAGCTCACCATGCTGCTTAGTGAATCCCTGGGAAACATCAACTGTCGAACCACCATGATCGCCCACATCTCCGACTCCCCGGCGAACTACATGGAGACCTTGACCACAGTGCAGCTGGCCTCCCGCATCCACCGCATGGGGAAAAAGAAGTCCAAGGTACTTCAAGTTCTATTTCTCCAGTGTTGTCAGAGATCTCTGCTACGGGTTGAAATATATGATTACTGGTGATTTATTTACCAATTAATTCCAATATGAACGCAGCAGATCAGGACACTTTCAATGTCTGTGTGGATTTTAAAAGTCCTAATATAGTTTTGTGATAATCTATTATGGTAAACAGTATGTAACTTGATTTTTATTTCTGTTATAGTTATTCGTTGGTGCCATTTCAAGAAATTAACAATCAAATGTTTACTGTCATAAGTCATTTACTGTCTTTGTATTTTCTTCATGTTAAACAAATGAAGACAAAATATATATCAACAGATATATAGGTTATCAGAAATGTAAATTCTGAATAATCAATACTGTTTTGAGAAATCCCATATGAGCCTGCTCTGATTCCCTTCCCTCAAGAGGCAGTTTATTGCTTGGATAAAACAATGTTGGCAAAAAATCAATTGGATTCAATTTGGTGTAATGACCTTTTCTTTAATTGGAAAAAATTAAGATGTTTGGAGTGATATGATTTATTTTCTCCTTACTATGCTTAAGACACCAAGATATGTTATGGTGAGTGGTGAAGAGGGAAGGACCCAGGTGCAGACAGTGGTTGGAGGTATAACAGAGGGAGGTTTTAATGGGGAAAGGCAGGGAGGTAAACAGGGCAGGCAGGTAGGCAGGCTGGGCAGGCAGGTAGGTGGACAAGCGGGCAGGCAGGGAGGCAGGCAGGCAAACAGACGGGCAGGTAATCTGGCAGGCAGGCAAACAGACGGGCAGGTAATCTGGCAGGCAGGCAAACAGACGGGCAGGTAATCTGGCAGGCAGGGAAGCTGGCAGGCAGGTAAGCAGGGAAGCAGGTTGGCAGGCAGGCAGGGAAGCTGGCAGGCAGGTCAGCAGGGAAGCAGGTAGGCAGGCGGGTCAGCAGGGAAGCAGGTAGGTCAGCAGGGAAGTAGGTAGGCAGGCAACACAGAACATGGACCACTTCGACACCCAACAGTAAACATGAACCTGAACAATGAACCGACGAATACCAACTGAAAAGGACAGGTACAAATAGGGAAAGCACTGACGAGGGGACGAGACACAGGTGTGGTACAAACACAGGTGAAAACACTGAGGGCTGAGACGGGAGGCGGGACACAAGACCGAACTTCAAAATAAGAGCACCCAGGGACCAAAACTGTGACAAGATATGTCTGAAATGTGACTGAAATTTAATGTAATGGAGCAAAAAGAAAATGGCACATTGGGTTTAAACATCAAATATTTCTCTCCGTACAAAAGTTGAGACAGAAAATGTAGGTGACACTTTATAATGTTGAAAACACATTTCAATTTCCAGGGCTTGAAGATAATTCAGATAATTCTATGGGAGTTACAAAGGTTTTGGTCTCTGAATGAGTTTGAACTGATTTCCTCAGGCTGGTGACAGTAAAAACATTCCAATCTATAATGTAAATCTGTATGATCAGGTCAGAGAGTAAGATAGCTATAATTCAGTTAATTTTTTCTACCATGATATGACAGATAATCAATATAACTGTTCCTACGGGGACCGTAGCCTCTGTGGTGAGATGAGAAAGACTTCCATCTCATTAGAGGCTGTATTTGTATAATATAGATTGAGAGAGAAAAAAACATACGGAAACAGGAGTTACAAGCTTATACATGTCATTGACATTCATTTTAATCTAGCCTGCAGTGTGCACTTTTAACCTCACATTGTATTGACAAACGATGCTCCAGAAATTGGATTTGCCTTCAGGTTGATCGCTGTGTAGCTCTTTTTAGTATGTAAGTCTCTTTAGTATGTTAATACTCTATTGTTTGTCTTTAATCTGCAGTATGCCTCCAGCTCATCCGGAGGGGAGAGTTCCTGTGAGGAAGGCCCGTCCCATCGACCTCCTCATCTTCGACCCTTCCACCCTCGAACAGTGGCCCTCGACCCGGACATGCCCCTGCTGCTCTCCAGCGATCCTGACTACTCGTCCAGCAGCGAACACTCCTGCGACACCGTCATCTACATCGGGCCTGGAGGGACTGCCATCTCGGACCGAGAACTGAGTGACAATGAGGGACCACCTTCCTTTGTTCCTATCATCCCCTCCCTGAACAAAAAGCGAGTCAAAGATGCACTCAAGTCTGATGGCGATCACTTTAAGTGTAACACATTTGCGGAGCTGCAGGAGAGACTCGACTACATCGATGGCAGCGAGGGCCCGGCCACGTTTGGCACAGAGACCAAAGCAGCACAAGCAGTAGCGCTCAGGACTCAGACTGGAACTACTATACCCACAGAGGCAACATATCCGCCCAAATCTGATATAAGCTCCTCCCACAGGTTCTTAGAAAGCACACCAACCACATGCACAAATAAACCCGATCAGGAACAATCCAAAGTCCCTTCAGCCAGTGGCCTCATGGACACTTCCAAACGGACAAGTGCAGATGGGGAGAAACTTTCAATCACCCCCTTTCAGCCGTGTATTGCAAAGCCCAGTAGGACTTTTTCCCAGGACTCACAGCCTGTGGTACGAGAGAAGGTCTTCCTCAAAGGAGTTGTACCCAAGCCATCAGCCTCACCATCCTTACCCAGGACATCCAAGGCAGAATCTCAGCCTGGGGAGGTTGTCGGTAGGACTCCCCCAGTGGGTATGAGTCAACAAGCACTGAGGCAAGGCCAGCCACTAGGGTCCCCAAACACGGAAAGGGCCCATCATACAAGCAGATGCCCCATGGAGGTCAGCAATCTTCAGGCAGCTCTGTTTGGAAGATGCCTTGACAGGGATTTTATGAGGACTACTGTTACATTGCAGCAGCCTGTGGAGCTGAACGGGGAGGATGAGCTTGTGTTCACAGTCGTAGAGGAGCTTCCTCATGGCCTTGTCCCGGACAATGGCCGGCCCTCCAACCTCCTCAGCTTCAACAATGACTACTCTCCGCAGGCCTTAGCCTCTGGCTCTCGCCCTGTAAGCATCATCAGCAGTATTAACGACGAGTATGATGCTTACATATCTCAACAAGGAGCTGTGGGACCTGCGGCTGTTGGCACTGACTGCCAGGAAATGTTGTTTTCCCAACACGGCAACAAGCAGTCAACTGTTGGCTCATGGCGAAGTGAAGTGAGTGCTGATTGGGCTGAAAGCGAAGGCACTCATTCAACAGACAGGCTTTACTTGAGGGACAAAAACATGGCAACAGAGAATGCACCCATGCTAACCTCACCAAGTATAATTCATAAACAGCCATTTTTGCAGCATGGTATCAAGAGCTCCCTGAATGACAGCAGTGTCTGTTTCTCAGAGCTGGACAGTGACCATGCTACTCCAAACAAACCTTCTTTTACCAAGTGCCCTCCCTCACTTGGCTCAACCAAAGCCTCTCTCAAAGGCTCTCTCAAGGGGAGAGCCAATACTCTGAACACTTCAGTGTCAGTCCAAATTCCCCATCACGCCACCCATTCCAGTCTTCCCAGGAAAACCAAGCCTACCTCATCTGCAACCGTGGGCTGCAGCAGACAGGAAGGCAGACATGATGACTTTTTACTTCAGGGAAGCAGTGACGTTGATCCCAGAGAGGTTGAGTTTCCCTCTGCAGGTAAACCACCAAGAAGTGTCACAATTAGTGTTTCCTCTAAGAGGCCCGGAGGGAACAGTAACAGTGTACCTTGGCCACCAAAGGCACAAATGTCATCTTCAGCTCAGAGGGTTGTGGACGGTTGTGAGAAGTCCAGTAGCAGCAGAGGAGATACGCTCATCAAGCTGCCACGACTCACCCGAGGTGCAACGACTCTAGGAACTGTTTCTATTCCCCAGAGTTCTGAATTGAAATGGGGTCGTGAGGGCACTTCAGTGACAGGTACCCTGAGGTTTTCATCCTTGGGAAAAAAGTCAAATGGGCAGAAAAGCAGTGTGATCTCCAAGTCTGGATCTGGAAACATCTTTCCTCCTGCTGCTCCACCTGTCAGACACTCAAGCCAAGAACAAAAGACAAGGACCGCGCTATCTCCAAGTGCCTTAAAAACAAGCAGCGACATTGGAAAGTCCTTATTTCCTAAAACATCGACCTCAGAGGAAGAATTCAACATCAGGCTCCGGGCAGATTCATTCAGCCACAGGACATCTAGTTTAAAAACTGAACATTGCTCTGCCAGGACATCTTCAAGTCTGAAGACACGAGGGGCCAAAGCCGAGTCTTCCAGGTACTATGGGAGTCTGATGTCTCTGGAGAGATGTGACAGTCAAACCTTAGCTGGGTCCAAGCCTGAACTGTTCAGGGAGAACAGTGGTGCTACTTTAGGAGGTAACAGCAGATACAGCAGACCAGTGCCAAGACTTGGGGTGCCAGCCTCCACTTCCACATCTGCTTCTTCTTCCCAAGTTCCTCCTGGTGTCCTGGTAACTGCAAGCAAACTGGGGCAGGTCAAAGGCAACAGCAGTTCACGAGCAGCAGTTTCTGGTGGATCAAAGGTACGAACTCTGTCTACCAGCAGTTCCAAGAGCCTGAGCTCCTCCCCTAAACCTCTTGATAATGTAGCTGGACGCAACACCAGCCTACCTCCAACTGGTAAGTCCCCAGCTCGGTCGGGGACAGGAGCCAAGACGGGAAGAGGAACCATCATGGGCACAAAGCAGGCCATCAGCAGGGCGGCTAACAGCCGGGTTAGTGAGCTAGCCACTGGGAGCCAAAGGAAGCAGTTCAGCAGGGGGCCCGGAGTGACAGGAAATGATGGCACTGACAGCGGTGGGTCGCCAATCAACACGCCACTACCATCACCTTACAGCAAGATCACGGCGCCTCGGAGGCCACAGCGCTACAGCAGTGGGCATGGCAGTGACAACAGCAGCATCCTCAGTGGGGAACTGCCCCCCGCCATGGGCCGCACTGCCCTGTTTTACCACAGTGGGGGGAGCAGCGGCTATGAGAGTATGATCCGAGACAGCGAGACCACTGGCAGCACCTCTTCAGCACACGACTCCATGAGCGAGAGTGGAGTGTCCTCCTCAAATAGAGGCAGAGTTTCTAAATCGCCCAAGAAGAGAGGAAACGGTGAGTCCACTTTTCAAAGATAGAAAAAGGTGTCACAGATTCTTAATTATTTGGTCCCTAATAATTAGTCATGTTGAAATTGATGTAGGGACATGAACCACCAACATTTGTCGAGTTGTGACACACAGCCGACCTTGTCTACTTTTAAGTTTTAATTTTACTCAACTGTCTAAAGCCCTGCTACAGCAGCCTCATAGTTCTCATTGTAGCCAAATGAGACATATGTATGGACTGCATTTGTTGCTGGAGCACATTAGCATCATTTGTATTGTTTGTTTTTCTTCTGATAGATTATAGTTTGTATTTTTGTGGGCAATAAGAGTCATAAATTGTTAATGAACAACTCATGTAGAGGAATATAAAAGTGAAGCAAGGCTGTATTACTTTTCTATCTTATCCAGTTATTATTGAAATGAGGTTTTATATCGTCAGAGTTAACGGCAGTAGTGTAATGCTCAAATTTGACATTCAACAACTATTTCTCAATATATTGATTCAGAAAGTGAAAGAGCCATAAAACTCGTCTCTTCTGGAAGCTCCATTGAGAAATTATCATATTTATGACTTTATGTCCAAAATGTGCTCCCATCCATCAGAATGTGTGATGATGAGATGAAAGCGGCTGTTCAACACAATGTTTTCATGAATGCTGAGCACATTGAAGCGTACAGGTTTTATTGCTGTGGGAGCATCTATCAAAGGCTGCTGTCCTCCCTGGTATTTCACCGCATGAATCTATCTCTCGGCCCTGCTTTATCGTGAAATCTACATCCATGCACATTATCTGGGACGGTGTTGTAGTGTATTCTGCCTCTGAGCTGCTACCTTACTGCGGCTGATTGTGATTCATGCAGCTTGTTGGCAGCAGCGACACACAGGTCAGGCTGCCTGATGCATATGGAATCAGCACTCTGCCTGCCTTCAGTCTGTGGATCTTGGCTCGTTTCTGCCTCATGAATATTTCATGAAGCCATGGCAATTCCCGGTGTACATATCCAACTCCAATTATCACCCACACAGCCTCCCTCCCCATCCACTACACACCACCCCAAAGCATACGCACCCACACACTCCTCTGCAAACTGTCACTATTTTAGTCCTCACTTAGAGACCCAGAATGTTTTTAATAATCAGTAATGGCTTTGTTTGTGGTGCATGCTGTTGCTTTTGGTTTTACACTCCGCAGTTATGATAATCATGAAATTTATTTGTACAGCAGCTATCTGACAGCCGTGTGTACAAAGTCATTAAAAATAAGATTGAGGTCTTCAGGTTGACGGCGGTGGTTTTAAACGTTATCAGCAGCGCAAATGGTTGTTGACACAGAAGAAGGTATTGGTAGCTCTAAACTGGCTCAGAAGATGAGGTTAATTAAAAATAATGAGCTGCCTCACAGCAAGAGGGTTCTCGGTTTGACCCCACCGGTCGGCTGGGGCCTTTCTGTGTGGAGTTTGCATGTTCTCCTCGTGTCCGCGTGGGTTCTGTCCGGGTACTCCGGCTTCCTCCCACCATCCAAAGACATGCAGGTTGATTGATGATTCTAAATTGCCCGTAGGTGTGACTGTGACTGTGACTGTGAATGTTTGTCTGTCTCTATGTGTCAGCCCTGTGATTGGCTGGTGACCAGTCCAGGGTGTACCCCACCTCTTGCCCAGTGTCAGCTGGGATAGGCTCCAGCCCCGGGCGACCCTCTGAGGATAAGCGGAATAGATAATGGATGGATGGATGGATGGATATTCATTTTATTAATTTTCCTTTCACCAGGTTTCCAGCGACGCCGTCTGATCCCAGCTCCCCTCCCGGACACCACCTCTCTGGGCAGGAAGGTTGGGGGTCAGTGGGTGGACCTGCCACCGCTGGGCGGCACCCTGAAGGAGCCCTTTGAGATAAAGGTGTATGAGATCGATGACGTGGCGCGCCTGCAGAGGAGGGGGGAGGTGGTGACGGGGTCAGAGGTGAGACGGACTCCATCTGCTCAGCTCTCTGCTCAGGAGAATGTTAAGTTGTCTGTTTCCAACTCTGCTGGTTGAGTCATCAAAACAAACACTGGGCCTCATGCAAGAACCACTCACACCAACAGATCTGTTCTCTCACTGTGAGAATTTGTGGTATCCACCAATTTCCACCAATTTTCTCTCAGGTACAAGTGAAGTTCAGAAGTGATCCAGACATATAAGATATTAATCTGAATGAATTTTAGTTTACCTCTGACGCATAGATCAACCAAAATCAAACATATACCTAAAACAAAATGAATCTGTTCACTAGATCATCATCATCATCATGGCTGCCACATCACTGAGAGGATGTTTGGATTTCCTCAAAGCAGCTTCTAGTTGTGTAGTTGGAAGATCCTCTCCCTCTAACACCTGACAATGTAATGTCACCTGTAGGCTGTAATATCCTCCCTGACTGTCACATGAACGTTCAGAATCCACTAACGCATCAGTATTATTTTCTCTAAAAGAAGAACAAACAACTGTACTTAAAGCTTTTGTTGATAAGAAAGACATGTTTGCCGAACTTCAGATGCTCACATCACGTCACGTCACATGTTTCCTTGCTCTGATTGGTTGGAGTCCTGTCCATTTGCGTGCAGAGGCATTTTGGTCTGCGCCCGTTAATAATTTGAAATCAAAAATGAACGGAGAGGTTCCAGACTAATTTGCATTTGCATTTGCAAATTGGTCTGGCGATGTCAGGATAAAAATAAAAACCTTTAAGAGGAGGGATCCCTCTCCAGGATGGACAGACAGGAAATACACTAATGTAGTAAAATTACTATGATTTCTAAAATTACTAAACATCTGAAGAATGTAGTCATGATGCTCCTCTACGCCAGCCTTCATCAGTATCATCAGTCCAGCCTGAGGTCAGACGTATCGGTAACAGAGTTTATCGCTGAGTCAATTACAGTTCAGTCTTAATTGGTTTAGATGTGAGTGATGGCTGGAGGAGGAGGAAGAGGAGGAGGAAGCAGTGATGAATGAAGGTTTGGCCTCGGCTGGCTGGTCTTCACAGCCGTCGCCTCTCTCTGTGTTAACGGGTCATTAACCTTCAGTGAATAGTGTGTCGAGGGAAGGAAAGACATGAATTCAGCTGGATGGAGCTGATTTATTTTCACTTAGAGAAAGATGATCTGCAGTTCATCTCTTACAGACAGAGAGTTAGTGTGATCTTCTCTTTGTGTTTCTGTCTTCTCTCAGCAGCCGTTCCATGATGTTGAAAAGGTGAGTTATACTTTTAAGATGAGATTGTAACCAATCAGGATACTGCACAAACATTGATCATGTGCAGCCTTGATAAGCTAGCTGAGAATTACTTTGACACAGAGAGCTGCAGGGATGATGACGTATTTCTGTAGTCCAACCAGGCAGTTAGCATCTCCCTGGTTCCCTCCACAAACAGCCAACGGGATTCTTCCACTGGATTTTGGACTATTGCAGAAAACTAAAGTTTATGATACTTACACGTTTTGATGAACTCCACTTTTATGATGTTTGAAGCATAAATGCAATCTGCAGAAGTAAACAGCTAACGTTAGCCTATAAACCAGCTACACCACGGTCACATGACTTCAGCTTCACACCTGTAATCTGGTTTCTACAGAAGCCTTTGGGATAGTCTGAGTTAGAACAGTTTGCAGTATAAACCCAACGAGGCTGTGAAAGCGGACGAGTGAGTAGATGAGTTTCTGTGTTCGGCGTGACGACGTTTAACGTCCCCGACAATCTCTGTAGACTCATTTAGCCACTTGTTAGCAACCGCCTTTTTTAAGACATGTAAAAGCTTCAAACCTCACCAGTGGGGTATTTACTGACGGATTTTATGTCGTGGAACAAAACGCTTGTGTTAACCACAGACCTTATTTCAGGCATCAAACCAAAAACCCATTCAAGAAACCCACTGACTTCCAGACGAGGGAACAGGAAGAGCTAACATGCTAACATGCTAACTCATTTCAGGGTTTTAGGACTCGTTTCTGCAGAACTATATAGTTGTTGTTTCATCTAACAGGAGCCATGTTAGCAGTATGGACTTTTGAGATAACACATAATTTACTTTCTCTGTGGTTTGACACACCTTGTAACCCCATCTTTAAAATATTGATCACACACACAATAAAATGTTGTAATGGATAAAAATGTACATAAAAATAATAATACCTGCAGCAATAAAGAGAGAAGATGGCAGCAGGAAAAGTCTGCAACCACTGCAGCGTTACTTCGGTTCAGTTGGAACGTATTTCTTCTCTCAACAGCTGTAATTAAGCGAAGCTGAGAGGCGACACTGATCCACCTCTCTGTCACCTGTTCACCCTCAGCTGTCCTTAATCCCCCCGCTCAGCGTTTGTCCCACAGATTAAGTCCACAGCCAGCAGATTAGCGCCCATGCTAATTTTATCTCCGACTGGCTCCTAATTAAATCCAGCAGTGGACACAGAGCAGGTTAGCAGCCCCTCGTTCCACTTGTGGTAATCCCTCTCTACCCTCCACCTCGTATAAACCGCACGGGACCGCAGAGTTCGTCCTCACATCACAGAGACTCTACTGGGACACATCGGCCGGTTTGTGGTGGGTTTGACTCCGGCTTTGTTTGGTCCTCAGGGTCTGCTCTACTTTAACGCCCGGCTGAGGATGCTGGAGAGGCGGCAGCAGCAGATCAGAGAGCTGAAGAGCAAACACGAGAGGCTGAAGGTGGAGCTGGAGGAGGCCAAGAGCCGGCTGATGCTCGACCCGAGCAAATGGAGCGGAGAGTGTGAGTACAGTCCAGTCTGCAGCAAGGTTAAACACAGATTACAAAGAGTTTGGGGATCAAACAGCCTTAAACATAACAGGAACACAACAAAAAAGTCAACATGTGATGATGCAAAATATTTTTTTCCAAATTTGAAGGCACGTAAGGGAAATTTTAAAGGCAGAAAGTTCTTCTTAATTTTAATGTTTTTTTGCCTGGAGGACAGAGGGAGTCGTATGTTGGACAGATCATAAAGTCCTCTGGGACCAATTTGAGGTTCTCTCCTAAGATTCATATAACCAGCTGGTTCCAACATTGTTGAAGGTCAGAGAGGTTTAAACGGCTGACTTGCTTTTCGTTTTGTGAATAAGTTATTGTTAAATGGTTTCTGTTTTGGGGGATAGAAACATATGATCACATATGAATGAGGGATTATCACCTACACTTCAGTTCAGTCACCACATTAGATGGTTTATTTGTTTTGTTTTTGACCCGTCTGATCGTCTGTTTGTTGACCAGTCTGACTTTGTCGCACTGATGTCACCAAAAGTCTGATATTTTATGTACTCACTGCATTTTCGAAGATCATAGAATGTGTTGAAGTTGCTGTAGTTTCAGTGTGAAGGTCCAGTCACACCACAAAGTGTCTCAGATAAAATAAGCAGCAAGTCTTTGTGAAATATCTGGTTCTAGACTCTTGGTGACATAGTGATGACTCACAGGGCTAGTTGTAGAACTACTGTAGCTGGAGAGCTAACCGCTAACACGCTAGCCAGCCAGAAACATGCTAGCACTAGCCGGTCATAATATCTCTCTGAGTTTCTTTCCGTTTCCTCGTCCTGACATTTAGTTCTCAGGATTGTTCATCATTTCATTCTATAAAGAGTTACTGAAGAAGGGAAAAAAGCTCTCTGAGCTAACAAGGTTGCTAACTGTCAATTGGCAAGATCATTAGCTTAGCTTGGTCGCTAACAGGATACCAAGTCTCCACAGTGTATTAACAGCATGATGTCCTCCTGTCTCCTGACTGCATGTGAACAAGGTCTCTGTTGTGGAGCAGTTAAACTCTGCTGCAATACAACTGGATGTTAGCAACACAGCTAATAAGCTGCAATAGCTTCCTCCATGTTGGACTCTCCAGCTCTCTGTCCAATCAGAGTCCAAGAAGCTAAAGCCTGCTCCAGAAATCACCAGGTGTCGCTAGACTAGGTCATGTTCTGATTTGCATATTTAAGACGCCACCACGTAACTATTTACATATATGTCAAGCTAAATTTAACTGACTCTAGCTAGCTTTCTCATCATCTCATCAGTATGCATCTCTAACTCCTCTAACTTCAACATGTTTTTGTACCAACTGAATTGAGCAGATCAGACTTCATAAACTCATTTAACTCTGTTAAACCTAAAATGAAGATTTAAATATTCAAGTTAAATTATTCAGAACAAAACCAAAGGAGAAGTTCCCCAGACAAACACTGGGCATCAGTGATTGGTCGTTTCCCGCATCTGTCTGGCTACTGATTGGTCGACTGAACGTGCTGCTGTTTTAAATGCTGACTGGACGTTAACTTCAGCTGCTGTTATCACAAGGACAGACCTTCTTAGAGGCCACGTACTGATGTAGTTACACTAGAATTCGTCTCCGGCTCCCAAAATGTTTTGAACAATCAGATTTCAATGAAAGTTTCTTGTTTGCATTTACACTTTTTTGACGTCTGATCTGAACAAGGCGCATAAAGTTGATGAGAGTTTATGGATCAGTCTTGTGTCTGACTTTGGGTTTACTTCTCCAAAGACTCGACTTATGTGCTCAGAGATGATCCAGTTCTCTCTCAGTGTACCAGACTCTTGACCAGATATAGATACCTTCCTCTTTCATTACGCAGCACAGAAGGTGAATGACCCCAGCTGAGTGCTGCCGGCGGCCTGAAGCCTCGCCAGTTAAAACCTCGTCCTCTGCAGCTCAACTCGCTCCACTATGCTTCTATTTGTGGAACAAAAGAAAACAGCTCGCGGTGCTCCGGAGACAAGAGCCGGGGTGTTTGGAGAGGAGATTGTTGGAGCAAACTGCAAAGACAAACAGCCCAGAGGGAGAGGATTATATTTACATCTTTTCAGAAAACTCTCAGGTCACCTCGAAGAAAAGCCTCCGATTCTTTTCACAAGAAACACTCAACTCTGCAAAAACCAGATGAAAGAGCTGGAAGGCCTGAATGTGTCCTGAGATCAATAAGACATTATTTTCTTATTGGCTGCAGGAGGAGTGGCGCAATGGAGCTCATAAATCACTGTCTACTTCCCCTCATGTGACGGCAAACATACAGAGAGTCCTAGTTAGCCTTCCTCAGTATATCCCAGCATGCCCTTTGCACCCCTTTTCCACAGTTTGCATCAAAACTTGCACTTCTTAATAAACGTCCAGAAATCCACTTAGAAACCAGAGAACAAAGAGGCTGCAGAAGCTGAACTTTTCTTCAGTATCGCAGTAATCCAGTGATAGTGGGATACACTGCAGACAGGAGCTGCTGACAGCTCATTCAGCATCATTTCCCAAAATGTTTACAAATATAGACCAAAAAAAGAGTTGTAGCTCACAGCTAACTCACTGACACTTCCTGAAGTCAAACTGTTTTCATGTTGCATTATCAATATATATTTGACATGAGATATTGTATCTCTGTAATGCCAACACCCTGAAACATGTACAGTGAAACTACAAACTGAAACACTAGCAAACTGATTCTGGCCTTTTCTCTAAACGCTGTAAATAAAGAGAGAAAAAAGAATCAAAGAGCCGAGCGTTCAAAGGAAACCTTTACTTTTACACAAGTAACGGATCGAAATACTTTCTCCACGACTGGTCATTGGTAGATTTAGTTTGTTTGATACAATCACATTTCTGTCCCTCTGCAGACAGGTTTGTGGACTCCTGGTTTGTGGACTCTTGGTTTGTGGAAAATGGTCCTTATCACCATTTTTAAATGTTCTGAACTCTAACCCATCTCTTCCTGTCTGTGTCCTCCTTCCAGTCGACGTGGACCAGGACCTGGACCAGGAGTCCCAGGAGTACCTGGAGGCTCTGGCTCAGGCCACGGCAGAGCTGGAGTACTGCGTCAACCTCTGCAAGTCCCGCATCATGATGGAGACCTGCTTCGACATCGCCGTGATGACGGCCGCCGCCGCCACGCAGGGAGGACAGCAGGAGGTGGAGGTGTGAGAGGAGAGACCGGCATGGATGTATTCAAAGAGCTGGATGCTGCACCACCGCTGTCAGTCTGCCCTGGGAGCCTCATGGTACTGAACTAAAATATCTCCTGAGGCCCAGAAAGCTTTTTCCCCACAGAGCTCCTGACAGGACGCCTCCAACTGCAAACAGGTTCATTATGACTGGTGGACTATGTCAGTCCACCACACAGGGGGGCACCGGAGAGCTGAAGGGGAGGCAGAGATACTGCAGGAGGTGAATCTGAGTCAAAGATCGGAGAGTCCTAACTGAGTCAGGTCTGAACTCGCAGACAGAAACAGTCTGAACGGAGCTTCAGTCTGTTAATGTGAAACAACGTCACAGCGAATAAAAATCGGGATCTATTGATATGATTTGATCCAGCACCGTCCTATCGGACTCTGTGTTTCTTTTTTATCGTTTCTTCATGTGGAGTGCAAGTGTACGTAAAGTGACGCACCGTTGGCTCACTCAGCAGGCAATTTCCATTTAAATGAATGGGCGCCATGTTGAAGTGCAGAATCCAGTTCTTGTAATACATTCATTCATTCATTCATTCATTCAAAGTAAAACCTCTAAACAGTCAAACACACACGAAAGAAAGACAGCAGACTCTGAGCTGCAGAAACAAAGGAACATGTTGGTGACGACTGATGGATGAGTTTCTGATGGACGTTTGTTCTCTGAAGACGTCCACAGCAACAAACTGCTGCTCCTGGATCAGAACCTGAAGCTCTGGAAGTGCCTTTGTATTTATTATCCAACTGAAGACATTTATTTTCTTTATTTATTCTGTTTTTATAGTTTTTTTATGGTGCTGATCTTAAAGCAAACTTCTAATCTATTGGTTATGCAAAAAGATGATGTGATGAAAGAATCAGTGAGTATTACGAACCTCAGTGTTTGCCTTCATCCTGCTGGATTATTTTGCTGCCTTTGACACCAACTCAGAGTTTCTCTAATTCCTCTCAGATTACAGATGTGAGTTTGTGTCTTTCTGTTTCTGCTGGTTGTCAGGTTTGATATCAGGAAGGTTTTCTCCAGGAAGGCTAAAGATCAGGAGCTCAGAGTCCTGACTGAGTCAGACCTGAACCCTCAGACCTGAACTCAGTCAGACCTGAACCTCATGTTGAATCATTCAGTAAGACTTCCACGTCCTGAGGAGATCATTATTTCTGATGTCCGTCAGAACAAACGTCCAGAAAGAACAAAGTTTTGAACTTCTCTTCGGTATCACAGTGATCCAGTGATGCTGTCTGTGCACCCATGGACACACTGCAGACAGGAAGTGCTGACAGCTCATTCAGCATTAATAATTGAAGACCTGCTTTTGGTCACCTGATAAGTTAAATATCAAACTGTCCAAACGAAATATCTCCAAATCTGAAAAACTCTTTTAAGATAAAAGTAAAAGTTTGTTTGAGACTTTTTCATTGATTTCTTTCCCGTCACAAACACAAACTGCAGTTTTAATAGAAATACATGAATGCAAAAGTCTTGGATTCAACAACAATAGAAGAAGAGAGTGAACACGAGGCGTGCTTCATTTCTTCACCTCGTCCGTCCTCATGAAAACATTCTCAGGCTCTTTTTAAAGTTTCTGCATGAAAAGTTTTCTTTCTTTAAACATGTGACTTTCTGCATTTAGTTTCTTGTGTTCATCAGAGAAGAAGAGAAACGCCACATTGTTTTAAAGTGATGTTGCTCTGCTGATGTGAGACCTTTTTTATTTCTTTTGGTACTGTACAGTTTTCTAATTATTTCTAAAGCAAAGAGCAGCGTGTCCAGGGTGAGTGGATCAGCTGGCGTCATACATGTTAATAAAGACACGAGTCTTTGGGTTCAACTACACGCTCAGTGTTTTTATTATTTGCTGCACCTTTGAATGACTAACATGTCTCAGGACTCGGAGGACATTTAAATTTATACAACTACTTCTATTTGTGGCTCAGCGTGAGAGGAAATGACATGTAAAGAGTCTGTAAAGCTCCAGCTGTGGATTTATGTTTTGTCAGACAGCACGGAGCGAACTCTTTTAGGAAGCTTTAATAGCAAAAAGTAACAAACACAAAAGGCCGGGCAAAACACAGAAGTAGAGGCAGGACGAAGTCGAATGTCCTAAAGGTCAGAAAGCGAGACAGAGGTACAGGTAAGGGCGAGGCAGAATCCTGGTCGTCGATGAAAACAAAGCAACATCACAGTTTGATCACAAACAGGTTGAGAACAAAGGAGGGGAAGCGGTCTAAGTAGGGAAGTGGCTGATGAGGGAATCAGGGACAGGTGCACACTGGGGAGCAGGTGTGGCTAATCAAGCAGACTGGAGGGCAGGAACTGAAACAACAAGATAGAAAGTGATTTCAAAATAAAATACACACAAGGACTGACGGGACGTGACATGTTTGACCTGCTGCAGATTTATGGACTACATTCATCTACAACCGTCAACACAGCAGCTGACAAACTTTAAAGACATCAAGAGGTGACGTCACTTCATCAGCTGCTGCGATGTGACGTTAACATCGGTCGGCCATCTTTAATGCTGCTGTCTGAAGGAACAGTCGCTTCAGGATGAACGTCGTCAGTCAAAAGTGTGAATCTTCCTCCAGATGCTGAACACATTCAGCTTCTCCTGGAGATAAACCCACACAGAGTTTCAGTCAGACGGACTTCATTTAAAAAGAGTAATTGAGTAATTCAATGAATTTGTTTGCCATGGTGCACAATAAGAAAGTTGAAGAAATATGAAGTGTTTGGCGATCAGACGTCATCGTGAGATGATGATACCATGAGCTGTTCATCAATATGTTTTTCTCTAAGCTGATCAGCTTCTGAATGATCAGCTGTTTCAGAACAGTGTGTGTGTGTGTGTGTGTCTCTGTACATGATGCTACACACTGATGACCTTTGACCTCTGAGAGCTACATAGTTTGAGCCTGAAGACATGAAGCCTCCTCGTCCTCACAGCCGCCATGTTTCATTACCTGAAAGAAACCTGATGGATTCCGTTATTAACTGTTATTAAAGCAGCTGCAGCTCCTCCTGCTGACTCACACAGAAACTGATCAATACTGGCAGGTTTTCCACCTCACAGGGTTCCTTTAATTTCATTTCACAATAAAAGCTGAATTATTTTAATAAAAGACGTCCAGACAATGAAGACTTATTAAAAGATTAATGACTGACTGAGTTTATAAAACTGTCAGATAAATGGAGGAATTAATAAAGTGTGGAGAGTTTGTCCAATTTATACATTATATATTACATTTAAATAAGATAAGATTAGTTACACGAGAGAAACCAGAAAATGACAGAAAATATAAATGTATCGTTGTTATAACAGTTAAATTAATAAATAATGTAAAATATTGTCATTTGTCTTTTTAAATGCTCATAAAATTGTACAGAGTTTGGTTTAAGCTCTGCAGAGGAAACTGGCTTATTTCTTTTTATTATTATTATTTCAATACAAAATCACAGATTATTTGTTTATATTTATGTTTATTTTTCATGAGAAGAATTCATTTTTCATTTTTTGTTTCCCATCTAAAACTGATTTCTCACATCGCGGTGAATCAGCTGCTGCTTCATTTTTCTTCACTCAGACATCAAATGGTTATTAATATTCATGAGGGGGGGGGGGGGGGGGNGTCATCAAACGTCTGTCACAGACATTTAGACCGGACCGGTTTAATGAAGGTGGACAGATTTAATTATGTTTCTTTTCTTTATGGATGAGTCAGATCTCAGAAAATTAGCCAACCACAGAGACCATAGATTGGGCCTAGCGGGTCCAGGCCCAGGGGCCGCTGGACCAGAACCTGGAGGAAGTCAACATTTCTGTCGGACAAAGAAATGCAGCAACTAGAGAGTTGATGTTTGTCTGAGGATGGGAATTAAAGCTTCTTTAGCTGCTGTAGATCTGCTGCAGGTGTTCACAGCGCCCCCTGCAGGTCAGGTGAAACACCAGAGCCTGGTGTTTCTTTTCTTTTTATGATGATGTCATGTTTCAGCCTGATTATTGATTGGTTGATTTATGTTGGAGGGAAATCATTATTTCACTTCATATTTTTTATTCGCTTTTTTGGGTGAATTGAGAAAACAAGATGTCCGTCAGTGAAGAACCAGAAGCAGCAGATGATTGTTGAGACGCAGCATCTGTGAAGGAGCCAGATGTGACTCTGAGGTTTGGACACCAGGTGGAGCCATCGCTCTGCTCGTCACTGAGATCTTTCTCTCATTGTTCTGCTTTAATCCTCTTTTCCTTCTCAGTTCATTGGTTTCTTTTCTTTTTCCTCCGTCTGCTGCTTCATCATTAACACAGTAGGAGTCCTCTGGTCTCATGTGGTCTCATGTGGTCTCTTACACCTCTTGTTGTAATGATTTCATTGTATTGCAGGTGTCTCTGTAAATGCACTCTGTGTTAATAACGTTGACTTTCTGTCTCAGTGAGTTTCTGTTATTATACTAATATAATACTACTAGTACTACTAGTAGTACTACTACTAGTACTATATACATATACTACTATATATGTACTAATGTCTCAGGTTCACTTGTTGTTTGTTTGCAGCTTCACTGCAGCAGTTCGTCTAAAAGGTGACTGTTCAACCTGTAAAACATTTGATTTCTAACTTTACAGAGTAAAAGCTTTGAGTGTTTATCAGGTGACCTCAGGTGACCTCAGGTGACCATCAGGTGACCTCAGGTGACATCAGGTGACCTCAGGTGACCATCAGGTGACCTCTGGGCCTTCATACAACATTCAAACAGCTCCACCTCCCTGATGCACTTTATATGGAAGTGATGGAGGACAAACTCCACTCGTGGTCAGGTGGAGATTAAAACTGGACTGCAGCTCAGCGAGTAACTGTAACAGACTGAGGCCTCAGGTGGACTTGGAAGTGGATTTAGTCCTCCATCACTTCCACATGAAACACACTGGGAAGAGGGGTTTTCAAGTCCAGCATGAACCGGAGCAGCGACCACAGCAAGAAACCCTGTTCCAGAGTTCATGTGTGAACCTGTCCTTTAATCAGGTCTCTTCTTGTGTGAGTCCCTCTGTGGGACTCTGGGACCTCAGGCAGCTCCATGCAGGATCCCTGCTGCTCCAGGATCAGCACCAACTGAACTGAACATCATCAGTCCAGTTTCCAGTTCAGCCTCTTTGTGGTCCAGAAGCTTCAGACATAATGTACTGCAGTAGAAGTAGTCAAGTAAAGTACAAGTACCTCAAATTGTACTGAGTTACTTTCCCCCGCTGCTCGTCACTAATCACTAATCACCAGCTTCGGTCCCGTTAATACTTTTACTTCAGTGTTGAATCGAAGAGTATTTGTGCGTCGTGTTGTTTCTTCTCTCCTGTAACAAACGTCTTGTTTTTCAACATGTTGCAGTTTATTTCTGCGTCTCTAAATGTTCTTTCTGATGGAACCGGAGGCCAAAGGTACTCAGTACTCTACAGAAGTACATATTCTGAGGTACTTGTACTTTACTTATTTCCATTTTATGCTACTTTATACTTCTACTGCACTACATGTATCTGCAGTTACTTTTATTGATCCAAAATATAATCAGCTAATAAATGATGATTATTACAGATTCAGCAGAAAGAGATTCAAAGCATGAACACATGAATGCATCAATAATTACAATCCAATAATATCCTGTATTATTCTGCAGAATGAGTACTTTTACTTTTGTACTTTTACTTCAGGAACATTTTAAATATAACACAGTATTTCTTCACTGTGGTATTAGTACATTTACTGCAGTACAAGGTCTGAGTACTTCTTCAGTGCTGTAGCCTACAACCTGCAGACAGGGTTCTGCACGGACTCATTGTTCTAGAGGACCGCGGGGCGCAGAGCTCCCCCCCCCACACCAGAGTCAGAGGGGCGTCAACACAGAAACACAGGGTCCAGTGTGGAGCTCCGGCTCGAGGAGGAGGGAGAGCCCTGGCGGTCACTGGACGCCTTTGTGTCCGCAGCGGGGGGACGCAGCGAACCTCCCCACACAGCAGGCGGGGAATCCCGGCTTCATCAGCCGCAGCGCCCCGGTGCAGGAGCGGAGGATGGAGGATCCGGAAGGGACGCGTACTAAACAAGAGACGGATCTGGTTTGTGTGTGAAGAGGAAGAAAGAAAACTTGAAGCAACAGAGAGAATAAAGGAGGAGAGAGAGGGGCGTTTACTGTGAGAGGGAAGAAACAAATTGCCTCTGACAGGACCCGGATCGATCTGATCCACAATAGATCCGGAATAAATGGAGGCCAGTGAGGGTAAGGAGTCCGAAAGATCCGCCGGGGATCTTTGTTCACACCTCGGCTCAGCAGCTGCAGAAATGTCGCAACAGATCAGCGCAGAAAACTGCTTCGAGCTGCTGACAAAAGCCAAGAGCGGCGGCGCGGACGGCGATAAGGACCGGGTCTACCGCTACATGAGCGACCACTACCTGCAGGTGCTGCGGACTCCCGGCGTGTACGGCCGGCTGACAGCGGGGGAGAGGGAGCACATCCTGGCCCGGAGGATGGAGGGGAGGAAGGTGCTGGCGGTGGCCGAGACCAGCGAGGTGTGCGACCGCGGGGGGAGCCGGGAGAGCAGCCGGCCGCAGAGCCCGTTGCTGCCCGCCCCGGAGGACACCAACCACCGGCGGGTGCTGTGCCTCCACCGCCAGCAGTGGGAGGTGCTGACCAGCCTGCCGGAGGAGGTCCCGGCTAAAGGCTCCGGGATGTGCACCATGTACAACTACCTGTTCGTGGCGGGGGGGATCAGGGCGCACGGGGACGGCCGCTCCAAAGCGTCGGACCGGGTCTTCTGCTACAACCCGCTGACCGGCCTCTGGAGCCAGATCCGCCCGCTGACCCAACCCCGCTGCCAGCTCAGACTGGTCTCCATGGACGGCTACCTGTACGCTGTCGGAGGGGAGTGTCTGTTCACGGTGGAGCGCTACGACCCGCGCGCGGACAGATGGAGTCCGGTGGCTCCGCTGCCCAAAGGCTCCTTCGCGGTTGCGCACGAGGCGACGTCCTGCGGCGGGGAACTGTTCGTGTCCGGAGGCTCGCTCTTCTACCGCCTGCTGCGGTACAACTCCCGCCGGGACGAGTGGGAGGAGTGTCCGTTCAACGAGAGCCGGCGGCGGTCCACGGACATGGTGGCGCACCGCAGCCTCGTGTACCGCTTCGACGTGGACCGGGAGCGCGCGGTGGTGAGCGTGTACAAGTACAACACGGTGGTGAAGGTGTGGCACGGCGGCGCGTCCTTCCCGCTCCACAACCCACTGCCGTTCCGTTGCGCGGTGCTCGGGGACCGGATCTACTGCGTCAACCGGAGCCAGACCCTGCAGTTCGAGGTACGGGAGGAGCGGGAGGGCTTCCTGCCGGAAGTGCTGCCCTCCCCCGCAGAGACCAGAGGGGCCCTGGTGCCCTTCGTGCTCTCTCTGAGCCGGGACAAACAGTAAATCCTCCTGTAGTCCAGACCTAGAGTTCTCCGCCTTCCTCCCGATCAGCTGTGCCTTCCTGTTGAACTCTTTCAGTCCCAAAACTTTTTGCACGTGTTGCTGCATGAAGATGAACTGAGATTATAAACCTGCAGGCTGTTCTGGATCTGGATCCAGCTGTTCTGGATCCGGATCTTGAGTGCAGCTGGACTCTGCGGGATGTTTCTCTGGAAGCTTCAGAAATGTTCTGCAGCTGGTTGATGAACATTTTCAGGAAATCAAAGAGCAGCAGAACCAGAACTTTACAGACACAAACCTGACCTTTAGGACGAGGTGTGTTTGACAGGTGGGCGGGGCTTAGGACGATACAAATACCTGAAAGCTGTCACACACACACACACACACACATTGTTGAGTTCAGACTATAAAAGCTGTGCAAACTTAAGCCCCGCCCTCCCGCCGTTCAGCCCTTCATCAAACAGGTGAAACAAACACACCTGAGTGTGTTTGTTTCACAGTTACCTGCACATCACATCATCCTCTGAAGTGTGACATCATCGTTTCTCAGCCTGGCTCAGGTATGTCTGGCCCCGCCCCCTGTCAGTCTGACAAACAGGTGAATGAGTGACAGAAGGTCGCAGTTTGATTTATAACACAGAATCATTAATAACTTTAAAACCTTCTGATCAAAACTGAACCTTCAGATTAAAGTGAAATGTTCGTAGAATCAAAGTCGTGTTGAAGCTTTAATTTAACTTTTCATCACAAGAAAACTAAAACCGAAGCTTCGTCTCATTAAATTCAAAGTTAGAAATGTTTAACTTCCTGTTTTATGTGTCTGCATTTCATGATGTTTCACAAAACCTTTACTTTGACGGGGCCGTTTCCTCTTTCTGTCTGTCCTGACAGGAAACAGCCGCGTAGTTTCAGCTCCATCTGAAGAACACATGACATAAAGCTTCTGTTAGTGAGATATGAGCCAAAATTGATTTGACTTTATAATAGCGCCCCCTGATGGTTGACATGGGTCGCAAGACTTTCCCCTGTAGTACTGCACAGTTTGGATCAGAACCACAAACTGTTGGTGCCTCAAACAGCTGATCGCTGTGTAGTGACTTTGTTGGGGACTATTTTCATTGGCGGATGAATCCACATTTGGTGCTCTAGTGAGTATTTAAACCGCAGTGTGTGTGTTGATGGTGATGAGGCTCACTGATCATCAGGCTGTGATACACACACACCTGTTACAGGTGCACTCAGTGCTGTCTGTCTGAACATAAATACAGAAAATCTGAGCCAGAGTCTGAAGTCTGGACCAGATGCTGAACCAGAGTCTGGACCAGAGTCTGGACCAGAGTCTGGAGCAGACACTAAAGGTCTGCAGTGACGATGATTGCACCAGAGTCTGTTTGCTGAGGACTCGTCAGCAGCTCGGACTCTGTAACGAACCAGACTGACGAGCTGACCAATGAGAACGCAGCGTGGTGCATAAACATCCTGTGTGACTCAGCTTTAATAAAACGATGCTTCCAGCAGGAAAATGCATGCAGAGAATTCTGGGATGTTTTTGATTTATTGTCTGTTCTGTGGTTTCTAAGTATTCAGAATACTGCAGTACAAGTATTATCTGCCAAATGTACTTTATCATCAAGTAAAAGTATTCATTTGCAGTACAATAGCCCGTCTGATGTATATTATTATTATTATTATTATTATTATTGATGCATAAACAGCTGGAAACACTGACTCTGCAGCTGCACACTCCTGAAGACTCATTATAAACCGGATCAGACCCAGAGGGTCCCTGAACTCACCAGGTCCTGCTGAGGCCATCTGTTCAGTCTGAAGGTCAAACTGTCGTCTTCCTGTAGCAGCTTTGTCTTCGTCATCATCATCATCATCATCATCGTGTGCAGCTAAAAGCCTCAGTGGAGAACAAGAGGAAGGTTTCTGTTCAGCAGCAGAAGTGAAACACACATTTATCTTTTTGTCTTTACGAGTAAATATTTGGAAAGTTAAAGGCAGCAGCTGATTATAATTATCTACAGGAGCAAACAGATGATCAACTGATTGTTTTACAGCCGTCTTCATTTGATTCAGTTATAAAATCTCATAGTTATCAGATTATAAATCATAATCAGTCTGTGTTTTCTGTGCACTCACACACGTTTCAACACATTTCAACATTTCCGTTTGTATTTCAGCTCCTGCGGTTGCACTTTCTCACAGAATCCCTCTCTGAAGAGTTTTGCCAACAAAGTTTAACTTGTACTGTGGCTCCACCTGCAGGTAAAACACCATCAGATGTTCATACGTGCCCCCCCCCCCCCCCATCTGGCTGCAGCTGGATGATGCATTCAGGAGTTGAGGCGCTGCTTTCTAACTGGCCAACCTGAGGAATCCTGTGAACCAGGTGTAATGTCTGCAGGTCAGGAGTTACAGAACCAACACAAAGTGCTTCACGACTGAAGCTTTCACACAAACTCCCACCGACGCCGTTCAGAAAACTCATCAACAGGTTCTGAGTGATGAAGAAAGATTTCATGAATGCGCTCTGAGCTGAAACCTCATCCTGCCGTTAACAATGGAAATGTGTTTCTGTGGTTTATTTGATTCTGCAGGAAACAGGAAGTTGAGGGTGGAGACTCTCCGTCTGCTGATGGAGCCTCCTGCTGAAACACACAGAGGAACACGTTCATTTACAAACCCTGTGATTTATGTTCTCCAGTTCCTGCAGAACGATGTCCTGGACTGCAAACATAATTTGAGTTTTTAAGAAAGAAAGTGTTACCAGAGGAGCTGAACTAAAATACAGGTGACGACACGGATCAGATTACATGATGTCAGACACACACCAAGCTGACTGTCAGGGGGCCTTCAGGGACCAAAATGAGCGTGGGAGGGGACAGTTGCTGGTTTTCGTGTCATAGTGGAACAGAACCGACGCAGCATCTGGGACGAGCAGGTCCGAAGGTTTTTGTTTGACGTGTTGGGACAGGTCGACCAATAGGAGCACAGTGTTGGATGACGTCGACCAATAGGAGCACATAGCGCTCTTCACCTGTAAACATGGAGAGGAGAAAGAGGAGTGGTGGTGTTGGTGCTGTCGGGTGGAGCAGTGAACTCTCTCCCTGACCATCACCTGTGTACGTCACACAGGTGGTAACAGATGGATGATGAGGTGTTTCTGTAGTCCAACCAGGAAGTCAGCGTCGCCCTGGTTCCCTCCACAAACAGAAAACAACAGTTTATGACACTGACACGTTTTGTTAATAAGTATCTAATACAAGATAATCTCCACAGATGAACTCCACTTTTATGATGTTTGAAGCGTAAATGCAATCTCCAGCAGTAAAAAGCTAACGTTAGGCTATAAACCAGCTACACCACGGTCACATGACTTCAGCTTCACACCTG
>LKNJ01005377.1:9441-33361 GCA_002120245.1 Maccullochella peelii
ACATAAGGAGTCGGTCTAGACCTGCTCTTTATGACAAAGTGCCCTGACATAACGTTGTTATGATATGGCGCTATATAAACAAAACTGAATTGAATTGAATTGAATACCAAATCAGTACTTTTAGTTTGTTTATTAAACAAAATAAATGCTCAATACATCAGCATTAATTAAAGAAGTTTCCAAATTTATATCTAGAACTATCTGATCAGGTGATACAAATACCAGCCTAAGAATGTGAACAAGCATTCAGTGCTGCCTTTAAATACTTTTCATTTTTTAAACACGTTTCAATCTTTGGTGCTACCACATTTCGATTGGTACCCAAAAAGTATTTAGGTGGGGTACCCAGCACTAGAGGTGAGTAGTGGTACTTGGAAGAGTAGCACCCTAGGCTAAAAATCCTGCATGCGCCGCCATCTAGTAGTTGCTACATGCTCTGTCCCCACCCTCTGCGGAACAGCACCTCACAATCTACTATTGTACAACATTACATCACAGATGGGTGTGGTCACAAATACAACAGATCACACCTGACTACACTCAGCTGTGATGTGTGGTTCAGCAAGAGGTCAGTGCAGCAGTGCTTTTCTGTTAAAGAACATACGTGGTAATTCCACATTCAACACGGGGTACACCACTTCTATATCGTATTTTACTTTTATACTTTTATATTTGCCTTAAGTTGTGAGTCTAGCTATTAACCTGCGCTGCTGGCCAAAAAAGAATCCATTCAAAACATCTTTCAAATTGTTTCACTGCCACAGAAAATACATTAAATCCTAACTTCTTTCATTTGTTTTCCTCTTTGCATTATGTATTTGTGTATCATCCCTGTTTCAGCCTCACCAGGAGGTCTTTCTTTAAAAGATAGAGACTTCACATCCCATCATATTCTGAAGCTCTGTGTGTGGGCAGGAAGTGCTGGGATATCTTGTGATTATATTCCTGAGAGTCTTTGATCCTTGTGTACATCAGGGAGCTTCTCCATCTCCACGGGGATGATAACGGCTCACCAGTTGTACAACTACATCACTGACCACGCTAGCACCTACAGCATGAAGCCGCTCCGCATGTCGAAGGCTGCGGTCACCACTGACAACAAGAAAGGGATGCCTGACCTGCACGAGTATGCACTAGTGGCTCTGTGGAACAGGTACAAATACATCAGAATCACGGAATAAATGTATTCTCCTTACATAAGCTGCTTTATTTCAACTGTCTCTTTCTTCTCTTCTTTCTTGCTTTAGTTCGGGCTCTTACAAGGATCTGGAGGGCCTGCACCACCATGATGACTTCGATGTGTCCCTGGTGGTGTGCCATAACGCCGCCCCATTTGAGGAACAGTCAGATGGAGAGAGGCATTTGCTGAGGTAAAGAGAATAGATTATACAACAGTCATAAAGCAAAAGAATAGTAACAGTCATTGGTGAGACCAGAGCACAGCACTACTCTAACACCGTGGCTCTGTCACACTGTTTTCATCATGTTTGCATGCATGCAGAATGTGTGTGTTTGTTACCCCTAGTTGTGTTCTTAAACCATTAGTCGATTCATCTCTTTGCTAACAGACAGAAAATTAAGAGTCAACGTCAGCAAAATGTCAAACCTCAAATGTGAGGATTTGTGATTCATGTGTAAAGTCAAAATCAACGATGTATCACATACCTTTATGTGCAGGTTGCGGTTCTATGTGATCATGACCAGTCAGAGAGAGCTTTTCCCCCGCCTCACTGCTGACATGCGCCGCTTCAAGAAGCTTCCTCAAATCCACCGTGATCCTGGCGAGCTGGGTGGCCGGCTCCCCCCAGATCGATCAGAGGCCTGCGGGTCATGTGGCTCCGAGCAGGACCTCTGGGAGGAAACGTCACCTGAAGCTGCGGCTGCCTTGGCCCCCAGCGATGGCAATGAGTTTTACCCTAGGGCGGCGGGTGGACCAGAGGCCCAGGGGCTGCTCTACCCCTGCCCTCTGTTCCCTCTGCTCAACAACGAGGTGGCGTCGGCCCGCAGGCAGATCCAGACCAGTGTGGAGCAGGCCATGGGTCACTGCCGCAGGGATAACCTGTGGAGGAGGCTGTTCCACGGAGAGCACCTGGCCCTGGACAAACTGAAGCTGACCAAGCTGTCGTTCAGCGAGCTGGAGGAGCTGCTGGAGGCTGTGCAGAGCCGCTCGGTGGGGGAGATCGACCCACAACTGGTACGATTCCCACTTAAGCCTTTCATTATACATTCATCCACATGTGAGTGCACATATCAAGGTCTGGTAAATCATAATATAAGGGTACATTTGGTTTATTACAACCTGGATTGTTTTTACATAGTGTAGGCCTATTGGTTATAAACACATTGTGTACTCATCAGCTTCAGAGGTGGGACACAGTCACTGTTTTGCAAGTCAAAAGATTCATGTCTTGGCTATGAAGTCCTGACTCAAGTCCCAAGTCAAGACCAACAAGTCATAAGTCAAGTCCTAATCAGGTCACTTTCTGCTGGTGTGCAGTGCCAAACAGACCTGTCCCCCCTGCTCACAGCACGTGATTGGCTTCTGCCGGATGGGTTCAAAATATATCCAACTGTGATTTTCTGCACACCTTTTTCATGTTTGGGCTTCGGAAGATTATTAAATCATTCGAAGTCAGTAGTCTAAAGTCCAAGTGAAGTTACATGGATAATGGATGTTTCTAAAATAACTGAATCACCACCGCATATACTGCTACTAAGGTGGGGCACATGAGGTGGCAAGCCAATGAGCAGTATGTGGTTAAATCTTGCACTGTTCATGTTTGTGATATTGTTATATCCCTGCTTGACTGCTGTTAAAACAAACAACTCTTTTCTAGACTGTTCAAGGATTTAAGGCTTTTTATTTGTCATTATACAATAGGATTGCACAATGAAATGCAGTTGTAGCCCCTTCCATACTACACACACGCAGAACATGTATAATCAGATATTCAAATATTTAAATTAGAATATAATATAGGCAATAAAATAGAACAAAATATAAAAAGTAGCACTAAAGGAAGAAATAAAAAGGACAAAACTAAATTATATTTACAAGGAATATAATAGTTACTCATATATGTATATACAGTATATACTGTATGTGTTTATACACACACATGCATATACATACAAACAATATATAAATATGTATAATGTGAGTGTTTTAAACCCATTAATGACCGCAGAGCTGAGTCAACACTTTTGACAGGAACTGGGATATTGTATTGATTTTGTATTGTGTAGTCGGAGATATATTTAGCTTCAACAATCTGCAGCACAAAATGTCACCAGTAGATCCACTATCTTAATCCAAATGTAGGAAGCTCAGCTGTTTTATAGTGATCAGTAGAATGAAACACTGTCTTCAGATATGGTTTATGATGAATAGCAGGCAGGTTGTTGTAATGGCAGTATGTGATGTGTTGCTGCAGGACTGTTTCCTCACCATGAGTCCAGCCTGGTACCAGAGTCTGATCAAAGTCCTGCTGAACCGCTTCCCTCAGAGCTGTAGACACTTCGACGACAATGGCATCCAGTATCTGGTGAGAAGCTGCCCTTTATTTCCCCTCTCTTGCAAATGAAGCAGGTCACAAACACCACTGACTGATGGAGCAACCAAAGGGGATGTGTAGCGGGTGTTTTCTGATGGTGGTTTGTTTTTATTGGAGGTTTGAGAAAGTCAGCCTCAGCATTTGAAAGAATAGCCTGACGTTCTGTACACTCTAGAACTCTGTTAATAGCTCTGAATAGAGTCTCTCCATAGCAATGACCACTGAGACTCATGGGTAGTGTACTATTTTGTGCCAGTCTTATACTTTACATCACTACACTGTTGTGCTTTAGAAATCTGAATGTACTTTTTCTGCTCCTTCAGGCAGCCGTTGGTTTCCATTAATTTCCATAAAATCTGAACATCTGTTAGCACACTCTTTAAACTTGCTTGAGTTGTGTAATCCATCACAGTGAACATCAAGTCGGCATTGGGGGTTTTTTTCAGTTACACTATTGTATGACTGTCAGGTAGGTAGAAATTGCAAACCAACTGGTATGATCCCTTAGAACATGGCTGTTGTATTTTTCTCTTATTCTCAGTAAATCCCACGAATAGACCAAAACCAGTTAGTCTGTCTCTCACTACTTTCTGACTTTCTGTCTGTGGCTCTCAGCCCCAAGCCCATTGGTTCCTGCTGAAAATGTAAAGCTATAAAAACAGCTCACAAATATATAGTTTCATTTTTATAAAAGGCTCCGTGATTTCAAACAGCTGCTCACTGTAGTTTTTTCTCAAAGAAAGAGGAGGAAATAGTGCATTTGTTGGGGACTATTTTCAGCAGCGGATGAATTCACATTTGGTGCTCTAGTGAGTATTTGGGCCAGCAGGACGGTGTGTGTGTGTGTGTGTATATTTATAATAGTGTTTGCACAATAATGGAGCTCTGTGGCACAATAGGATACATCCACTGTTGGTTTGGATCTGCACATGGGATTTGTTGACTGAGAACAATACAGGCTATCACCAGACTGAACCTATTTACTGTATAACATGATCTCACAGTATACAGTACTTCAGTTATCCAGGAGACTGAAATAGGAATTTAGTGGAGGAAGTACCTCCAGAACCAGCAGCTCTGCACTCTTTGCTACTGTTTGGTCCATACCTACTAACTGTCAGTATTTTAACATTTGACCTTTTCATTGGTGCCTTTATGTTAAACATCATAAACAAGATCAAAAGGATGAATACCTTGCTAGTAGACAGCTTCACCTTTAAAAATGTCCATCTCATCTCTATCCATGTCTGTCATCTTGTTTTAGGCTGTTCTGAACCAGAAGTTCACTGACTGCTTTGTTTTGGTCTTTCTGGACACCCAAGCTGGAAAAACAGTGAGTTATTCTACTGATATGATTCATGTTATTATTATACTATAGTTGTGCAAACATCTCAGCAATGTGTGTTTTCCATTTTCTTCCTCCCAGAGTCTAAAGGTTGTGTTTCGGGAACCACTGCCACCGCAGCCGCAGGCCAGCAGCAGCCCTCCTCCTCAGCTGGTGTCCATGTATCATCACCTGGAGTCTGTCATCAACACCGCCTGCTACAACCTCTGGACAGGACTGTTATAGAGCTAACCAGTGCTGGACTTGCCTCAACTCATGTCCATGTGACCATGATCGACACATGGAAACAGGAAGCAACAGTAGAGGAAAACAGAAGACAAGATGTTTTTCAAAGGAGTTCATTTGGGGAAAATCCTCTTGCTATTATGCTCACCCAGCAGCTGCACCACTCACTGTGGTGCTCCACTCACTGCTATGAAGCATCATACCACACAGTGATGTTGCTGTATTTATGCCATGCCCTGTTAATACATGGGATGCATACTACATGTTTATACAGGTCAGAGAATTGATACCCAACCCAAAAAAGGATGGAAATTCAAACATCAAACTCTAAGCTGACTGGATCCGACAGAAACCCAAACCCAGGAAAATTGGTTGTCAGTCATCATTAGCTTGTGCGTTGCTTCCAGTCTTTTTCTTTTGTTAAGCTGGTATAGAGTTCTCGCATCAGTTAGTCCACCCAGCCCCAAACCAGCAGGAAAAAAAATCAGTAGGTTACAATCTGTAACCTCACCGCTAGATGCCACTAAATCCTGCACACTAGTCCTTTAAATTATGTTTATATTAAATTGGGACATGTAAAACTATTCCAGTGTCAGCCAGTGATGATCCCACCCTGATCTGCCTCACAGTGGATAAATGTTTTTATCCTCCAGGTACAGAGTACGCAGCTGCAGCATGAACAATGCAACATGTGCAATACTACTCACATTGCAGCTGCATGTCTATGCGTATGTTTTGTTAAAAAGCAAGTATATCACAAATGTTAGGGCACTGCAGTGTTTCTCTCGATGCTGTGCCATTTTTCTTTGTGCACATATGAAGTGCAAAATATGTATAAAGTGCCTATAGTGAAGTTCATTGAGCCAGGCTAACTTGGAAAAAGTGCAATGTATGACCAGGGTTTCCCACGTAAATTAAAGAACACCTTTGCTAACGTCAGATGGATAAGTGGATACGCATTTATGAAACATAATATTAGAATAATAACAGAACTGCTACATGAAGCTGGGCAGACACTTTGTGTTTTTATTAATCTTGTACGTTGTTGTGACTCTCACTACACGTTATAATCAGCCTTTCTGCACTTTGATGTTCACACTGTACGGATCAACTGACCGACCACGATGTGGAGCTAACACTGACCGTAAGCATGGAACCCGCGGTCGGTTTTGTCCATTGACAATTCCAATAAAGTTCATTCAAACAACACGATGTTCTCAAAAAGAGAGCAAGGCAGTGTTACTTTGTGCAATTCTACTATGAACGGAAAGTAAAAATAAATATAGCCGCAAGCAGCAATGATCAGGGTCCAAGCAGATTGCAAGCCTTTGGATCCTTGTTTCTTATTTAATTGACAAGAAACAAAAGTCTTGATTTTCTTTTTAAAAATTCATCGTGGTCATCACTATATGCTGATGCTCTGTTGAGGTATAGAAATCTACTTTCAGCAACATTTGATGTAGCTTATGACCTTCAGTCAAGATGTTTTTCACTACATTTGTTGCTGTTTTGATAAAAATGGATTAGCTTATATAATTGAAACGCATCGAGATATCAAACTTTAAGATCAGTGAAGTCTGTAGATCTTCACTAAGTTTTGGGACAACTGGATGTCGAAAATAGGGCTTTGAGAAAATGGCAAAATTGTATTTTTATTTTAGAGCAGATGACTGAAGAGATTAAAATGATTTGTTATATATAAAATGATTCATTATATGTGCCTGAGTAGTGGGTGGAATTTGCAACTCACCTGCCAATTTTGGTGTTTCTGGGTCTTTTACACTTTTAGCAGAAAAACATAATAATAGAAATGTTCATATGGTCACAATAGGCAATCTTCAACTTGATATGACCTCAATGATCTCTTAAAAAACATAACACATGCATAAATCGTTAGCAAGTAGGACTTGGCCACCTGGGGATTCAAACCCTTGACCTTTCTATCCCCAAAGCCGGTGACTTACTTACTGACTGTGCCACTGGAGACAAGAGTTCTCTATTTAGACTTAAAACACTTTCAACAGTCAAAATGTTGGTGATCATGAATCAAGCATCGCACATCATTCAGCTGGTTCCGCGTGTATTGCCAAGTACTTGGGTGAAGTTTGGTCAAACATTTGGCGAAGTAGAAAATGTTGTGCATACAGTACTTATTACAGTAAGACACTGAATGTCACTGCTGACTCATCATTTGACATCTGAACACCATTCTAAACACTTGATGTCTTGTATCCAAAGAATGTCTGTCAGTTTTACTAGCATTTGAGTGAAGACTTGTGGAGATATAGATGTTAATTGATTTTTAATAATTTGAAAAATATAGAGTGACGGACTTCTGAATTACCATAGGTTGTAGAGAGGCAAACTTTTGTCAGTGGAGGTGCTGGAAAAAAAAAAACAGCTCTGTAAGGACCTAGTTTTGACTGCAATATAGATGAAAATATGAGTGTACGCTTATAAACCACTCCCCTTTTTGCTAATCATGACCAAACTTTATACAATGAATTGAACATGAACGTAGAACATGTGGAAACAGTTTCATTCAAATCTGTGCAGCTAATTATGAGATATAAATGTTTTGCATTTGTGGCACCCCCTAGTGGCAGAATACCCCAGGACTGCGCAGTGAAGCTCGGACCTAGCATCTGAACACAATTTTGATTTATATAAAATTGAACTTAAAGACACAGGTTTACAAATGTATCATTTCAAAACCTTATGGAATATCAATCTGAAAAAGTTTATTTTCCCCAGATTGGTCCAGATATGTAACTACACTGATAAAAAGACAAGATGCCTCAGGATCCGTCCGATTCAGCTCAGCAGGTGACTGATCCATTACATTGTAAATTTGCTTCACAGTAATTAATCAGAGCGGCACGTGACACCAGGAAAAGCAGAGATGACCAGCTAAATCAGGGTGGCACACATTCTAGCTAGAAATTTGCCGCGTTTGATGCAATGCTTGTTATCAAACCAATATCCAAATTTTGCACAGTTCACATACAGCAGTTTGATTTGGCTCAACCTGCAACCAAGAGGGTCTACAAAGTCTGTCCCGGACACCCTGTTGGGTCATGTACTCAGGGATCAGTCTGTCTGAAGACCTCTAGCACAGAGCCTTTTACTGATTGACTTTGACCATTGTGAGCAGGTAGAGTAAAAAAGAGATGAGATTTGTCCATCTCTCCAGTGTCGTATCATGAGAAAATGCTTCCAGGCAGGTTGATCAGGACCTGGAAGTAGGTTCTGGAGTACTGTGCTCTAACATATTCTGACAACCTGATGGTTAAGGAAACATGTAGGTTTCTACCAGTGGAGAAGACACTGATGTATTTCTTTCTCCTCATCTTTTCCTGAGAATCAGCCTAAATATATGTGTGTATATATCAACAGTTTAGATTGACTGAATCTGATGCTTCATGTTGAATCTGTGCCTTCTGATAGCATTTTGCTAGCTCTACCACATCAGTGTTATATGAGTCAGAGACAGCTGAGATGTCTTTTATGTTAATGTGTATATGACCCGTTACTCACTTGAACCCCACTGCCGTATCCAGTGCCCTGAAGTGCCTTTATCTGTTCATTTTTTTCTTTTCTTTCTTAAATTCCCAAACTTATAAAATTATACTGTTGTCGTTCCATCAGCTTTGCATAGATCTTTGGAAACACACTCTCCTGATGTTATGCTGTGAAAGTGCCTGAGTCATTTTGGAGAATGTGAAAGAAATTGCCTTCCGTAAGAAAGAAAATGGGTCATATTAACTTTGATTTGCATAATAGCATGCCACATGTCATCAGCGCCGAGCGTTTCCAAAGCATGTCCAGGGTGATGATTTGAACTTGTGTATTGTGAAACAGTGCGGCTGGTAATCACACCTCAATTTACAAGAGAGCATGAAGCCAGCCTGATACAAGAGCGTGATCCCAACAAACATGAAGGCTTGAATGAATGAAGGCATTGCAATACCTTCATTAATAACATACTCAACAGCCTTCGATTTCTACACATTTTCACTGAAAGGAGCTTCTTTGTGGATGTAAAATGAAGACATGTTGAGTAAAGCAGCATTCTTGCTGCTCAGAGTTCAGTCTGAATGTTAAACACTGGATGTTCATCATGCAAAGTGTGAACTGGAACAAGTGAGCCCTTAGCATTTTGACTCTGTAATATAAACACTGCACAGTCTCTAACTGTATAATGTATATTATGTATATACAGAACACTTTATACAGTATGTGAAATGCTAAATAAATTAGTAGGATGAATGAGAATGTACAAATAAGAAGTATATGTGGGAATTTAAGATGGAGTCATGTTTTTGCCTATAATCTGAGGGAAATAAACCTCTACAATTAATGACTAGAATGACTGGAAAAGAGTCAATCATCACAACTGACTGCATTCAGATAAATAAGTCTTACATGGATAACTGAGTTAGCTTCATTTGATTGATAAGATGTGACACAAGTCTGGATTTTTCAGTTCTTAAAAACTGTCTTATAGTAATTTATTTTCACTTTCATATACTGTATATATATTGATATTTGAGGTCTTGTTTTTTTTACAGTTTCAGATCGTATTTTTCAGTTTGAGAAGCAAATTCACAAAGAATGGATTGCGGCCACTGATAGCACCATCAATTGCACATCTTTTGCAACCGCTATCTGCCCTGTCTCCAGGTCCCATTCCCAAAAATATTGTGCTAATGATGTCACAGCGCAAACACGCCCATAAAGTTTTGCGTCTGAGTGCTATTATCCATGTGGCAAAGTATAAATGGTAGCTTTGCACCAAGAACACAGCAGGCAGGACAACGGCAGAGAGAAGGAGGAAACTGACATTTTCAGTGCTGGCCGACGAGGTGCAGAGGCATTCCTCAAAACTTCAGGCAAGGCATTTAAATGTGACAGAGAGAAACCGTGTTTGGGATTTAGTATCCCAGTCTGTCAGTGCTGTTGGTGTCCGAACAAGTTCTTGGCCTGGAGGGAATTGACACAGATGAATGTCTTTTACAGGACTCTGAAGGTATGTGTATTATTATTATTAGGCTACTACATTCCAAAAAATTGCCTTTTTTTAATTTGTTTAACTGGGGTTAGTTTGTCTAAAAATATATCATATTTAAATGTGCCACGACTTTTTAGATGAGCCGATGCCTGGTCCTTCCTCTAATATTGAGACCCTAGTCACCCAAAATCTGGAGGACACCCTGCCCACACCATCCCGCCTCAGTGCCCAGCCAAAATTTGAACATTCCAGCCCCCTCAGTGCCTATGAATCATGAAGAGATTGAGCAACTCCTCTCTGTCGAACAGCAAAACCAAACGTCTGCACAGGAAAAATATGCTTCCCAATTATAGGGTCTAACAACTGAACTGAGAGCCATGCGTCAAGAACTTAAGCCAATAGCCAGCAGCTCAAGTCAGCTAGTCAGTGCTCTGGCAGGCTTGAACAGAAACATCTCCGGCTTGAAATCCCAAATTCAGGCCAGCCGCAGCAAAATTATGGGGATCACGGGTCGAATTGCTGCTGCGCTTGAGGCCAGTGTGTCGGTTGTGAGGGGTGAGAGTCAGCCTGAGCCAGAGGTCCACTTCTACCCAAACCTCCCAAAGGCAATTAAGAGAGAGCAAAGGGAAAAATGTAAGTCCAGGATTTGGGAAAGGGAAGAAATAACTTGTTTATTCATTTATATAATAGGCCTAACCTTGTTTTTCATTAATTTTTGTCTCATGTATTTTCAAAACTGACATGTAGGGAAGCCTTTTTCATGGATAACTATTGCGTCCTGTCACTGCATCCTCTAAAAAAATGAATGGGTTTGAGCAGAGCTGCCCATGGCCCTGAATCTTCAGGCCAAATAAGGCCCACTGTGCTAGTGAGATGAGAATAGTGAATTGTGTTAATGTTCATATTCCTGTTATTGTGTCCTGTCCAAATATTTGGACAAACTGTATTTTGATGCTTTGGCAAGATTGTATTTGAAACGTTAATGCCAATAAAGTCAAATGTCAAAATATTATTTACAGACCGTTTTATTTCTTAGGTCACACAAAGGTGGAATTGTTGCAGAGACGTTTGCAAGGTCAAAACAGGCGTACTGAAAACACAGCATGCTATTGGAAATAATGTTGAATGTTTTGTCTGACATGCCTGCCCTCGTCTGCTCGCAAATTAGGCAATGGGGCAGGTTGCTCCTCTTTATCTGGTTCTGAGTCTTGATCATGTTCGTGCTCCTCAAGACTCAGACCGGCTCTGATGGCTATGTTGTGAAGGATGCAGCACACGACTATCATCTGGCATGCTTTGCAGGGACTATACAGCATTGCTCCACTGCTACGATCCAGACATCTAAATCTGCTTTTTAGAATGCCAAAGGTGCGCTCACTCACACCGCCTGTTTAGATGTGTGCCCGGTTGTAAGCGGCTTCCCTGTCATTTGTTGGATTGTGCAGTCATTATCCATGGTTGCAGTTGGTAGCTGCTGTCACCTATAATAGGAAAAGCACATATTTTCCCCACACCTTTGCAATCAATATTACAGCACAAACTTTTTCTTACCCAGTAGCCAGGGGTTGTCATCCATTTATGGCACCATTCTGTAGGGACTGCTGTTCCTAAAGATATAGCTGTCAGGCACAGATGATGTTATTGGCATTGCAAACTACCTGGACGTTGATTGAATATGTGTGCTTCCTATTTCTAAAACATTTTCGTTGTCCTGTGGTGGTACTAGAGGTACATGTATACAGTCAATAGCGCACACAACATTGGGGAAGCCAGCAACATTACAGAATTCTTGCTTTGTCCCCTCAATTTCCTGTCTGTTTTGGGGAAATGTGATGTATTTCACCACTCTACGAGCAATGGCTGGTACATCATCCCACATGGCCCTGCTGATGGATGGGTGTGATAGTCCAGAGGCACCTGCCATAGGTGTCTTGAATCCAGACGCAGGAATGATTAGAATTAGTGTTATAATTAGGTATTTGTGAGTTGGAGTTTGTTTTGCAATGAGGCTCATTTGAATAAAAAGGCCAATTTTGCACCAAATGTCTGCATATTCTACCTAATTTAAATATGTATGTATAGTTTGCTCAGTTTGTCCATTAGTTATGTTGAACACACAGTAGCGAGTCCAATCTAACTGAACTGAAATAGACAAACTTCAAATTAGGTTCAGTCAGTGACTGTTGAGTTATGAGCTGCTAGTTAAGCTGCACTCACTTGATCCCTCATGCACTACTCAGCCTAGTCATTATAGCTTTTAGTGAAATGGTAGTCCCACTCAGGATCAGCACTGATCCTGGTTTTAATGTGCCCCACCACAGATGTGTTGAGATCAAATCAGGAGCAGTGATGTACAGAAACACTACAATGTTCCAAACAGGCAGAAACTCATCATGGGGGTTTCTGCAATTTCACCCTTGTTTTGAGTGTTCTCATTCAACTACTTGACACATACAGATGCTTTGATTCATTACTTGTAGCTAGACAATAAATGCTGTTTCCATTTAAAATGAAGTGTTTGGTGTGACTTTGGCCATTGTGCTATTGTGATTTTCATACTAAGCATATAAACTGGGAAAAAAATTGCTTTTTTGACTTGTAAATCACTTCTCAGAGACATGAGAAAATACTTACACACTTAATTCACTTAAACAGTGAATTACGAGTCGTCACCAAACTCCATGTACTAATAAGAATGATAAAGGTATTATTTGTCCCGCCCAACAAAGCTAACAGTAGAGTGGGGAGATGTCAATCAAGCACGGTCTGTACACTCCCACATAGTCCTGAGAAGCGCTCTAATCAACTAAACTCATTGAAATCATACATGTGAGTTTAGGATGGGTGTGCAGGACCTTTAAAGAGACCACAGAGGCTAGGACTTATCAGGGAGCCAAAGACACAGCTCTGGTCTCCACTGTCAAACAAGGAATTAAACCTAATCAATGCCTTCCTGCATTTGTCCTTCATGTTGTAAACCCTGCTCTGTTTTACACCAACATTACATGTTGAGCAGCAGTCGAGGAAGAACTGCAAAACAAAACCCAACATAATTTTGAGGCCACAGCAGAGTTATGGTCTTTACTTTATGGACTTTATAATGGACAGTCTGAGCCTTTTCTTCTTGCAATAAATATTTTTACGTTAAGGAAACGGTGTCCCTAAGAATCGTGGGAGAAAACAGTGATCTCAGTTCTGAGAGAAAAAAATTGTGCAGCCCAACTCATGTTGCCTTTATTTTCAAACAGGAGTGCACTGTTATTCAAGATAACTTCATCCAAGATTAACAAATTAAACCTTCAACTGTAGAACCGAGTCAGATGGATGAGAATTCACAGGATCATTTTATCTGGCTAAGATCAACCCTGCAAAAGATCTAAACTTCAACTTGTTTGTGCTGCTGTGTTGGACTGCATTAAAGGTGCACCTGATCATGTGTCTCTCTTAACAAAATGTACATACCAATCACATTAAATAGGCCTACATCAGCCTGTATTTGGTATATTGATATATATAAAAAATGTAAGGCCACTGGAATTTGATGAAAGGAAAAAGAAAAACAGTGTTACTCCAGGTAGAAGTTAACAAGTATAACAAGCGTGCATTAAGCAGAATGAAACATGTTCCCAGCTCTTTGGTTGGACATGTGCTCACTTGCTGTGTGTGCAGTAATCTTTGATCCAACCCAGACCCTCCTTTGTGTAGCCTAAAGAGAACAGAGATGATGATTAACATGGTATTCTTTCGAAATGGGTTCCATAGTATATCCATTAAAAACAGCTCTGACCTCGTGGCTTGTATTCACAGCCGATGTATCCCTGGTACCCGTGGTTCTCCAGTGTGTTGAACAGGTAGCTGTAATTGAGCTCTCCGGCGCTGTCAGGCTCATTCCTGCCTGGAACCTGAGCGATCTGAACATGACCTGGGAAAGACCACAAGACTTATTCTCCGACTGCTGCTGTGTTTTTCATCTTAACTACCTCCAGAGGGTTGACTGAGCATGCTCTTTAGTCAACAACCCTCTGCTTCACATCATAACAGTTGCACACGTGTATTGTTAGTAGCTGAAGACACAATCTGCTACGACTAGTGTCCATGACTTTCCTGACTAAATGCATGTGAGATGTTTGCACAAAATCAAGCAGGTAGTTCAATCCTTGTTCCTCTAATGATTCTTGCAAATCAATCAAATCTGACAATGTCAAAAAAATGTCATTTTTTTGTCATTGTCTGTGTTTAATGACTTCATGAGATGGAGGGTGACGTCTCTTATCCTACCTCGTCCACATCTAAATAATTCATCATCTTTGTCATCAACACAGGCTGAGGTCACAGCAACAACAAAAGCTGACAGAAAAAGGTGAATGACACATAGGAACTAAAGTAAATAATTGCCACTTGGTGAAACTCCCCATCATCTCGTTGCCTCACCAAGACTGGGAGAACACACTTTCTTTTGTTTTTGTTAAGAAGCATTGCTGCAAAAAAAATAGATGCACACAAATTCATGTTTCAACCTAATGCACACAAACGTTCACATTTTCACCTGGACAGAATTTTGATTCTGACTCTGTGAGGAAGAGCTTTAAAGCTGCACTTATCAATATTATAATATCAACTACTACTATGTGTAATATGACAGGTATCATTCATAGTCACAAACCCACAGAGAATTATCACCACCTCTGCAAGATCCCCTCAGCTTTACAGAGCATTTTGGCCTCTTTTAGCTCAGTGTTTTGGTTTCATGGTCCTCAACTTTACTGTTTTGTACTCTCAGTGCTCTCATCAACCTAATTTGTCAGTGAAAAAAAAACTCTGATAAAGCCCACTGTCCACTAGCAGCAAACAGCAGACAGACACAGTTAGAGACTAGCTGGTGAACATAGTGGAGCATTTAGCAGCTAAAGAGCCAGATATTTCCCTCAGGAGTTGGTGGAGACCAAACCAGAAAGGAGAGTGGATCATAATTCCTGCCCTGCCAACAATCCCTAGACCTTGAGTATGGATACTGGGGGTACCCCCATAATGGAAACCAAGTTTATTCTAGGGAGAATATCCACCTTGACTATGGACAGACTCAGAGAAATATAGGGGATAGAAGAAGCAACAAGAGGTTAGAGTGAAAGAATAAGTCAAAAAAGCGAGAGGGGGTAGCGTTGGCGGTGCCTCTAGAGATATGAAACATGGCAGTTACCCAGGCTGAAGGATTTGAGTACAATATTTTTATAATTTTTATCTTATCAGGATTAAAGCCAAGTTTCTACGGCACATGGTGTACTGAATTATCATTAGTCAGCCATTCTGTATTCATCTGTATGACTATCTGTATTTGTAGGTTGTGTTAATTGTATTTCCATAGTCCAATTTTTCACAGTTTTATCTCACATCTTACTCACCAATCATGGGGAAATACTTGTGTATGTTTTGTGTCAGGTTTCCATCCATTATTTGCCAGTGAAAGATGTCCTGAAACAGTTGAGGTATCTGTTAAGTCAAGAGCTTCATCATATTTCTTTGCTTTTTTATTTTCAAGTTAAGACACATTTCCAAAGCACCCACCATTTGCAGCTTGATATTTGGCTTTCCAACCTTCTCCAGTATTGCAGCCGCTACAGACAAAGATGAAGATGAAGATGAGCTGAGACATAACTCATGGCAGGTAGCCAGACAGACATGATCTATGCCAGACAGGAGGTGTGCTACAAATAAGACACTGGCGTACTTATACTGTACAGCATCAAAACTGCTGAGCACACTATTACAACATGACACACCTCATTCTGTCTGAATCCATTACATTCCGATTTATGATCATGTAAAGAGTGTTTAAGATTAAATGACAGTACGTGCCATGCACTAACATCAATGGACTTATTACAAAATCTGTTACTGGTGGTAAATGACTAATGTGTGTCACACTGTATGTCCAATCAGAAGTGGAAGAACATGATGACATTTATCAGACATGTTCATTTTATCTCAGTCAAACACTCACATCCAATACGGCAACCAAAAGGTCAAAGGTTGTTGGTCAAAAGGTCAAAGGTTCACTGCGACTAGAAATGACTCCGCTGGTCAGTGCAAAGACTAAATTTGTTCTTTTACAGATAATCCTATATGGTATGAATGCTGCCTCAAAATAGACTAAACGTAAAGTTAATTAATGCAAGTTTAGATTTTCTTTGCATATTCAAAGTTTGGCTGGCCGGTCGACTGCATGGTTTATGTTTGGAGTCAAAAAAGTCAGCCGGTGGACCTAATATGGCCCTCCACCAATCTCACCCCCAACTAAATCTAAAATCTGGGATGCATTAAAATGTTGGGATTTTGCAGAAATGTACTGTAGATCAGTCTATTGTTCCATGTCAGTAGTCAAGAATCTTATCTTGAGAGGTGTACATGCTGGTTAGTGACTGTGTAGTCTCAATGGGACACCGTGTCTTACCCTGATGAGGAGAGTCCAGAAAGTAGCTGGGATCTGTAATCCTTGTGTTGATTGGTTCAATCAATCCAGTGATTCCTTCCTGTGAGGAACAGTGACATTTCACAACATGCTGATTAACACCGAGAGCATCCATTGAGAAAATCACAACTATATTAGGAAGTATTTTTCTCAGGGTGGTGTGCTGTTAAACTGATCTAATCCACCCCACAGAGAAATGCAACCAACAATGTATTGTTATAGATAAGAAATCAGATTATGATATGACATAATAACAGAAATGGAAAAACTACAATTTGTGGCCGTCATGATGGCCAAGTGGTTAAGAAGCATACCCCATTCTCTGTCCCTCATCATTTCCTACTACTGTGACCTATCTAATGAAGGCAAAATGCCAAAACATTATCTTACACAAAAAAAGACAATTTGTGGTTTAAGGGGAAGTTACGTGCTGGAACTATTTCTTGACAAACAACAGTCGGGTGCTGTGACTGTGCGCAGCTTCCTTAAGTCTTGGCGTCACGGTGAGGTTGCCAGGTTTGGTATCTGAGGTGCCTGTTCAGAGACCAAAACCAAAACCTGTGCTCTCCAACCATAGCAGGAGACACCATCATGGAATCCTTCTAACACCACTTCCTGACTCCAGAACTGTACACACAGACTCTATTCCTTTACAGATAAATTAACTTCATTATTATTATTATGATTATCATTTATTAAAATATTACAACATTGTTTAACATTGTGTTCTGTTAATTCATGTGCACGAGTAATTTATTCAAAAGCACAAATTAGGAATTGGTACTCATGAATTTATTTTTGCCCCTGAGACTAGTATATTGTATCTTGTACTATATTAAATTCCTGCAAATGTCAAGTGAATCATATTTAAATATCTTCCAGTTGTTTTAATCTTACGTATATCCTACTTTTGCTTTGCAGTCTCCCACTATATTTCTGCAGACATCAAGTTTCACCACATGCATACAGCTGAGCACTGTTGTTACGTTGGACGAAAAGGTCACCCACCTTGGAGAGGATATCAGCAGCATAGTTTAGGTTCTGCACAAAGATGGCTTCCATCTCCTTGGCAACCGCTGTTCTGTGAGAGCCCGCAGGAACCCTCCCTGCCATCAGGTGGATCCTGATAAATTCATGGCAAATACTTCATGCACAAATGCAAATTTGAAAAGAAGAAAACCTGTTTTATATCCTTCACAACTATATGGACTCTTACATAAAGACTGTTTCCTCATCACAAAAGCTCTGTAGACATATAAACTGTCTGCATTATTCTATTTTATCATTTGATTCTATTTTTTTTTTCCATATGTCTACCCCTGGCAGTGTTCAGCTTAATGCTGTAATGTACTGAAAGTTTACTGTGTGTTGTTATGCTCCTTATTGTTGCACAAAAAAGGGGGATCGTGACAATGGAATATGAAAGATGACACACTGCTTCCACTAGGGCTGAATAAAAAACAATTTTACCAATAATTGCGATTTTTATTTGAATCATCCAATATCAATTCTTAAAAACCCAAGAATGATCTTTGCATTTGCCCCTTTTCATGTACATCTGCGCTTGTTGTTACTTGTTGTAAGTGGTTCCATTAGGGCTGCACAAAAAAGTTGTTAAAAGTTGTTACACTTGTATGAAGTACGTTTACGCTTGTTGTCGTCTCCGTTTCGAACCCGCCTCCTGAAAGGAACTGAAGTCCGCACAGTGCGTTGTTGAGATTTGGGAGGCGTGTGTGTTGGCTCTATGGTTACCCATAACACCCTTCTCTGTGGAGGCTCGCAAAGACATTTATGCGTATTACACACAGGCTAACCACGGCTCTGCAGGGAAATAGAAAAAACCTCATGGAGACATACTAACTGACTGCTCTGCAGAGCGGCTGATTGCATTCCTACTCTAAACACAGTGGAGCCTTTTGGCCTAAATGAAGAACTGAATTTGTCACGTTTCCTCTCATTTATTATACTTTATTTTTAGAACTGTAAGATACTGTATATATCTGTGTTCTTTTGTTTTATGATTATAGTGTATGGGGTGTTGGTTGGACTGTAATTTTATTTTCTATTTCTTCAGTTTTATTCTATTTTACTTTATTTTTATCTTCTATTTTAGTTTTTTTAAATCTCATTTATATGTTTCTTTTTATGTTGCCTTGTTTATCCTTTGTGTAAAGCACAATTAATTACCTTTTTGTTGAAAGGTGTCTTTGTCTTGCCTTTAGTATGCACAAACACAATGTTATAATCCACACTCATGGTGGAGGTTTGGGAGTAAAACAGTACAAACGGTTCCTCACTTTTTGCAGTCCAAAGCTCTTGCATACTTCAAAGCCAGATCCAGACCCTGTTTGAACTCTGTCTCTCTTCCAGGAACTGCTCCAAGACCAAGATCACCTGCCTTTACATCTCCTGTAACACAAACATCTTATCATTACCATTACCACCACCATCATCATCATCATCATCATCATCATCATCATCATCAGCATCATCATCATCCACTAACTATTACTGGCATTTCAATAACCTATCACTACTGTCTGGTTGAAATGAACAGCTGCTGACTGAACCTCAGTGTGGCCCATGCTGCTGTTGACAGGCTTAAGTTTACCCGGCGGGGTGTTGATGAGGATCACCTCCACTCCTGCAGCCTCTGTGGCCCTCTGAAGCTCCTGCAGGTCGGAGTCGTAGAGCCAGGCTGCCTCCACAGCCTGAAAGCCAGCCGCGGCAGCCGCGTATATTCTCTGACTAAAGTCTGGAAGCTCCGTGAACAGCCAGGAAATATTCGCACAGAACTTCAGCGAGGCCATCCTGGTTGAAGTGTAGAAGCCAACGACCCTGCGTTCAGTCTGTGCGCCGCTGTACTCTGCCTCTAACAGCCAGTGGCGGGAAGCTAGCTACAGTTAGCCAGTGTTAGAGCGGAAGAAGGACGGGTGAACTTCCACAACAAAACTGTAGACGCGACTTGTCGTTCTGTTACAGTTGTTCTGTTATTACAGATACAAAGCGTGAACTCGAATGAAATTAATGTACAGCCACGTATATTAACCTAAAACTGTTTTAGGAAAAAGATTAAATTAGGTGAATGATAGTAGTTTAGCAATGCTGGGGAAAATAGTTTTAGTTTAGTGTTTATTTTCACTTACTTACATTCTTCGTCTAGCTATGCTTTATTAATTAATACAATTGTCTAATTGTCATTGTTTGCAAAATGTTTTATTTTGAAACTATCAACAGAAGTAGCACGTTTCACAGTGTCTGACCTGACCATGTGGAGAGTTTTGTTATTGTCACATGACTGGTGGCATGCTTCCTGGCCTGTGAAATGCGCAGGCGCAGAGCGATGCAGCAGTAGTTTCCACTTTCACAGCATTAGCGTTTTTCATACAGGGTGGTGCAAAATAATGCATTCTGTATCGATATGGTTAAATCATTTCCAAAAGAAAAGGCCCCCACAGTATCTAGATTGCTTCCCCAAAATCCAATAAAAATCCAAAATAAAAATATATCAAATAAATATATGTACAAATAATACAAAATGTGTGTCAACAAAATCAGATGTTTTTCTTTGAAAAATGTACAGTACCAATCACAGCAAAATAATACATGATTATTTGTAATGGAGTTCCCACAGGTTTTCTTATGTTTGTAAGGAATTTTAATCTTATTATTAACTCTGTTAGCTCTACAAGCATGTTTATTGAATATCTTGATATTCAAAATAAACCATGCACTACTATCAGAAATGCTTTGCACTATGTTACATTTCCTGCAACAAAATTCTTCTGGTCTTCTATATTTGGTGATATACAGTGGAAAAAGGATGTTGTATTCAATATAAAGACCGTCTTAGTAATACCTTAAGTTTAAGTTCTTTATTTGTCATATGCACAACAATTACAGTGAAACAGTCCTTGACAATGAAATTTAGGCCCCTCCAATAATGCTCATCCAAAAATGTACATACGAAAATCACACAAGTAAATGAGAAATGAAAAAAAGATGTTGTCTTTTATGATGGTGTTGGTGTGGTGAGTCCAGGTCAGTACCTTGCTGACGTGGACCCAGAGGAAACTGAAGCTGCTGACTCGCTTCACCATAGTCCCACTGATGAAGAGGGGAGTGTGTTCTTCACTCTGTCACTTCATGTAGTCCACAATCAGCTCCTTTGTTTTGCTGACATTGAGATGGAGGTTTTTGTCCTGAAGATGTCAGGGCTCTGACCTCCTCTCTATAGGCCGTCTCTTTGTCGCTGGTGCTGAATGGTCTATGTCAGCGGTCTGTCCTGTTTGAGTTTCTGCCTATAGGCAGTCAGAAGCAGAAGCAGAACTGAGATGTGATCTGATTTGCCAAAAGGGGGTTGGGGGAGGACCTTATATCCATCCCAAAAAGGACTGTAAACATGGTCGAGTGTGTTACCACCACACATAGGACAGCTGATGTGTTGGTGATATCTCGGCAGGACTTTCCTCAGGTTAGCGTTGTTAAATTCCCCGGCCACAGAATAAAACAGCCTCTGGCTGCGAGGTCTCGGTCCTGTCGATAACTCCATACAGCTTGTACTCCCTAATAAGGCCCGTAGAAATGATCTCCACATCTGAGCACCACCTGTTGTTGACCATGAAGCAGACACCTCCTCCCTTGCTTTTCCCTGATATTATTGTCCGGTCCTGGCGGTGAATGGAGAGCCCCTCAGGAACAATGGCCGGGTCTGGGATCGAAGGGTCGAACCAAGTCTCTGTTGAAAAGCCATCCTGATTCTGAGCTCATTCTTCTAGTTTATATCCAGTGACTGGACATAAACTAGAAGAATACTCGGTAGAGGAGGCCAGTTTCCACGTTTCCTCAGCCTGACCAGAACTCCAGCCCATGACCCTCGTTTCCTTCGTCGCCTCTGCTTTCCAGGTACAGCAACAGGTAATCCCAGCCATGGATATTGCCCATAGTTCATTGGTCACGGTGGAAAAGTGTTGTCCACCAATGACCTGATGTGCAAAAGTTGTTCTCTATCATATTGTAAGATAGGGCTCGAGACAAATAAAAAGCAAAGTTGAGGGGGAGCTTGAGACACAGTAGCCGTCCCCGGCACCATCTTCTCTCATCCCATGAGGAGGCAGCCTTCAACATTTGACACTGAATTTATACTGCAAAAGGAGTATTGGAAGGAATTAGGCAAAATATAGACTATGCTTTTGAAATGTATATTTCCTTCATAATTCAGTTACTGATCATTCTCAGTATATTTCTGTTCCACAGTTCTAAATGAGCTAGCTAATAAAGCCAGTTCATTCATTTTAATGCAAAATTGTTAGTTGGTACTAGTTATTGTTTTCTGTGATTCAGTACCCGAAACTGTATTCTATATTTTATTACAGCAGTCCTCTTATTTTAAGACTATGACAAAATACGTGCAAATGTATAATTTTTAGACTGTATAATAATTCTTTTGTATAATCTATTGTATCCAAACCCCTCTCTAATAAAGAATGGAAAAGGAGAAATGTGCATTAGGTATGTAAATGATCAAATAAAAAATAAAAAATGTAAATTAAAAACACAAAATGCATGACATTAAGTTACATAAAAAAGTCAAAATAGAAACATAGAGAAATGGTAGATTTTTATCAAATAATACTATACAATGGTTTGGTTTTGGTCTCTGTACAGGTCTCATTCAATCTCATTACGAAAAGACTCAAGGAAGTCACTGTGCCCAGGTGTTGTTTGCCAAGAAACAGTCCCAGCACATAATTCCCCCTAAAATCACAAATTCTGTCTGTATATAGATAAATATGGAATCCCATTTATGCCAGCAAAAAAAAAAGAAAGATAAAAATGTATATAATGATAATAAAAATAGCCCCATGGAAAGTCATAATTATGAGATAAAAAGTCGAAATTATGTGATACTTTCACAAACCAGGCAAAGTAGTAGCTCTTTGGCTGAGTTCTCCTATTCACTTTGACACGGAAATGGATTGTGAGTACACTGTGGACTACTTTAAACGTGGCTTTACAACTGATGAAATGCTTCATTTGCTTGCTGATTCACATGGGATTGTACTAAGCAAACGCACCCTGGAAAGGATTTTAAACAAGAAGGAGCTCTGGCGTAGAAAGAATAAAACTGATGTGGCTGAGGTGGCATCCTTGACAAGCTTAAGCCACTTGGAATTGCAATTAGTGGATGCATTGATGAGTTTTCCAGAAAGATGATATGGCTTGAAGTTTACAAAACAAACAATGACCCAAAGATCATCGCTGGCTACTTTATGGATGCTGTGATCAATGCTGGTGGATGCCCTGCCAGACTCAGGCTTGATTTAGGAACAGAAAATGGCCATATGAAATGCGTTTTTTGCATTTTTCTGAGAACCAAGCTGAAACAGACAGTGTAACCTTTGGTCCAAGCACTGGGATCCAGCGGATTGAACGATGGTTGCTGATCTTGCGAAGTGAGTGTGTCCAGTTTTGGATAGACCTATTTGACAAACTGAGAGAAGATGGCTACTTCTCGAACAACTTACCGGTCCTTGATAGAGTTTTGCTTTCTTCAGACAAAACAGGTAATTAGTAGTATTGTTGAGCAATGCTTTATCTCATAATGTATCAGAGAGACACAAATAAGAGACACAAATGACCATGTGAAAAAAGTCACTGAGTGTGTGTCACGGTACCACCGTGTTCATGTTCATCCCTGGTGTTCTGGTGTTTTCCCCCCTCCCTCTTGTGTCCTGTTCTGTCTCCCTGTGTGTGTGTGTGTGTATGTCTGTGTGGAAGGCGTGGTCGTCATCACTCACCACCTGCCTGAGTCTGCGTCAGCCTGCTCAAATGCAATTCATCAGCTCATCACTCTACAGTATTTCTACCCCAGCTTTTCATCCACTCATCGCCAGATCATTGCTTCTACTCACTTGGTAGCAAGTACTTTGGCTGCAGAACCAGTCTGTTAGTTTGTAACTGTTTGCTAATCCTGATCGCTAATCCTTACCTCTTGTGCTCCAGGTTCACATTCACTTCCAGTCTCCAGTCTGCCTGTTTGCCTACGGTTCTCCTGTCAGCCACTCTTCCTCCATGCCACGTCTCCTCCAGCACTCTGCTTCCTCTCCCCACGGCTTCCCCACTCATCGTTTCCCCTTCATCTTCCATAATAAAGTGTGTCGTCTACCCTACCGTGTTGTGTCCCGCACTTGGGTCCCATCCTACGCCATGCAACAGTGTGTTCTGTACAGAGAATGAATAATACATAAATTATTGTTTCTGGTTGGCAAAAACAATAATGTGGGTTGAGGTATTCAGAGCAGCGCTGCACCAAATAA
>LKNJ01005378.1:0-21495 GCA_002120245.1 Maccullochella peelii
ATGATATGGCGCTATATAAATAAAACTGAATTGAATTTAATTTAATTATTAAAGTATTAGCATTAGTACTGGCTCACAGATCTGTGGTACACTGTTAGTATGGGGCCTTTTCACACCTGAAAGTCCAAACCAAGGTCAGAACCAAGGATCGCGTTTTTGTTGCATCGATACATTTGATTTGTTAGTTTTGGTTTCACTTTGTAGTCATGCAGTGCACTACAGAACTACAGGTACCCCCGCCCCATGAGCTGCGTCTCTATACTTGCAGCTGATTGGTTTGTAGACGCCATGCGTCTGACATCGGCGTGTTGTCCATCCGGCAGGTCACCTTCTATCGCAGTTTGAATCAATGGAGAAAAATGAATCAACAGATCCAGATGTTTTTCTTTTCCCGGTTCTGACCACAGCCTGCCAGAACTTCCTGTAACTGGTCGGAAAGTCCGAACCATCCAGATAAATGTTTTCACCCTGGAAATGAACCGAACCATGGTTCAGCTTGATCTGGACCGAGACCACTTCTTTTTGTCGGACAGCAGTCAGTAGTAGTAGTAACAGTAATAGCAGTAGTAGTAGGAACAGTAGTAGTATCAGTATCAGTAGTAGTATCAGCAGTAGTAACAGTAGTAGTATCAGTAGTAGTAACAGTAGTAGTATCAGTAGTAGTATCAGCAGTAGTAACAGTAGTAGTAACAGTAGCAGTGGTAGTACTTTCTTACCCTCTAACCCCCAGATGAACTCCTGATGTCAGTCTCTCTCTCCTCACACTCATCCTGACTGTCACTCGCTCCTCAACACTGAAACACACAGCACAGTTATTACCTGTTGGAGCAGCCCATTAAGTTGCTCCACCCTGATTCACCTTCGCACCTGAGCCTCAAACACGCCCAATCATCCAAAATGTAACAAAACGTTTTATTTTCATTTAAGAACGACACTTTATGTATGTGCAGTATTATATACAGTGTATATATACGTGTGTGTGTGTGTGTGTGTGTGTGTCGCTGTATAGGTGTCGCTAATGGCAGCCATGACAGACAGGTTTTCAAATTAAAAGAGCTTCCTGTTGGGCAGCCAGCTGCAGAGATGCTACTGTTGATTATATGTTATAATATGTAGGTACACTTGTGATTTTCTCCGATTAACTCCAGATAATCACACATGTAGTCCCGCCCCCCACGCTGTGATTGGACTTGCTTTTCATTTTAGCATTTTGGTGTTTTTACAAAAAGAATTATAAATCTCCTGAAAACCTCTACAGTGTTCCTGATAACACTTCTTTAAGGATCTTCAGGTTAGAAATGTGTCAGTTCATAAACCTCCGTCCTCTCGAGCTGGGTGATTCTGGACTGAAGGAGCAAACTTAGCCAAACACAAACTCTTGTGTGAAGCAGGTGTTGGTTGTGCCGTGAGCAGTAAAAACACCAGGTGTTACAGTCACTAGCCTGCAGCCCCTCAGAGGCTTCGTTTTGTAGATACTCACACTTTGCGAGCCTTTTGTCTGCAGACGAGCAGAGCGGTGACTCCCACCATCATGGCGATGAGGAACATGCCGGCACTGATGCCTTCGATCACGCCGCTCAGAGGCTCTGCAGCAGAAGAAACTACTGTCACACACATTCAGTCATCAGAGGGCCTCTGCAGACAGTTTTACAGTATGCACTTTAATTAATTAATTAATACACATTAATGATCGCTTTACACTGAAGTTATTGTTGAACTTGTTGGTCCCATGCAGCTTCTACAACAATCAGACCTCTTATAATCATATATCATGCTGCAACTCAAGATCTGGACTGGAAGCTGGTCAGATCTCACCACTGCCGTGTTCTTCTATATGTTGATCACTGCATTCAGTTCACACACAAAAGTCAACATGGATCCTGACTGAGATCACTTTCAACTCCAGATGATCTCATTGTTTGTGGGTTTTTTGTGACTGTAAATGATATTTTGACCGTAGATTATATTTTGACTGTAGATGATATTTTCTGCTCACCAGCCTCGGTGACCACAGGTAGCGACAGGTACGTGTCAGTGAAGAGAGGAGACCTGACGGTGAAGTCGTTTTTCTCTTCATCAAACAGCTGAGTGAACGCTCGAACACTGAGCCTGCAGACACAAACACAGGGCACACAAATTTTACTGTACTTTAATATTCCTGCATTAATATTTAATTTTATTAATATTTCAGTCGAGCAACAACACTTGCAGTTAAGTTAAATATTCTGCTCTTCTTTCCAGCTGCCCTCAAATTTAAATAATCTTTCTGAGAATATTTAAAAAGAAACTTTTTTTTGAAACTCTTTAATTTAATACAAATAATATCTACATAATATAAAATGTGATTCTCTTTAATGACTAAATACTGTCATTCTGTTTCTTATTCATATTGTAACTCTACCACTGCTGTGTCTGCTCTCAGGACAGAAGGTGTCGTATGTTGGACAGATTGTAAAGAGACACATTCACATGCAGGGATCTGAGACCTTAATATACGGGATACTTTATGTGGTTGTTCCTGGCAATGTACTATATCAGCTAAGTGTTGACGCTGCTGCAGTTTCCTTCAACAAACCTTAAAAGATCTTTAATTCAACTACATCTAATCATTCATATTCATATTAGAACACAAAATAAATCGTGACTGTAAAAAGTTCCCACATTAAGTTTGACATTTGTCATCCTTTCTAGTATAAATGGAGACAGCTTGTCCTACATGTCACACAAACAGAAAGCTTGACTGTTTTTAACACTGAGAACAGAAAAACACGTCTACACAACTTATTAAAAGGAAAGTTAGTTTTCATAGTTAGAACTTTAACTGCTGAACGTCCCTGAAAGGAACTCATCATATTAAAGACGTGTTTACTATAAAAACAGCAAATATCTCATAAATGTAGATAAAATCCTTAAAAACAGTGTTGGTGATGATACAGTAAGAGAAAGGACAGTGATGGTTAACAGTAATAATACTTATTCTTCTTATTACTTGTTTATGGGCGGGGGGTCTGCTACAATTGAAAACAGGAAACAGATAAAACCTCATTCATGTTGAAAGAGTTTGATTCCTATAATAATAAAAAGTGTCTTTTTTCACTTCTTCAGTACCTGTAGGCAGTTTTGGGTTTCAGTGGCCCGTCACAGAACAGGTTCAGATCTCTGCTGCTCTCTGGATCCAGGTCTGAGTCTCTGTGGTCACAGGAGCCTCCCAGTGAGTCCATCCCCGTCCCCACACTCATCTCAAAGCTGTGGGAGCTGCTGTCGGGGCCCTCGGTGCAGTGACTGGGGAAGCAGCTGGTCTGGTAGGATTTAATGGAGCTGTTGGATTTATAGTCCAGGTAGGAGGGCAGAGGGTGGCACTGCTCCGGCTGCACGTCACCAAATCCTTTCAAATATCAAAAGCAAAGGACAGAAATACACTAGAGAAAGAAAAATAAATAAATACATGTTTCAGTTTATTTGTTTTCATCTTTACCAGAATAATTTCATCTTTTCTAACTCGTCTCTAAACGGGGTTCAGAGATTAAAGTCTGAAGATTAAACTGTATAAACTTTCACTTCAGTTAGTGTTGAATTCAGATGTTGTACTGGAAGATTTCAGTCATGAATGAAGCACTCATGTTGTGTGAGCCGATCATTAATTATTGATTATATTATTACAGCTAACTGGTTTTGTGGAGTGGCTCCGCCTGCTGACATTTAACCAATGAGAAGATGTTTTGCTGTTATGACATCATTACCTTCAGACTCCGTCACCACCACAGTGAAAAACTTAATGGCTCCGTTGACATCACTGAACCAGCTGCAGTTAAATTTGAAGAAGATGGAGGACTTGGTGACCACAGCGGACTTGTCACTAACCCGGGTACTGAGGGGGGGGACCGGAGGACCTGGAGGAGTCATGTCAGGATGTTTTAGAAAGTTTATTTACTTTAAGGCTGATTTGTTTGTTAACCTTCAGTGAAGCAGATGAGGACGGAACAAGAGAGAGATGAGTGTAAACTGGAGATATCACTTCCAGTTATTTATTGATCACCTAAACCTGACAAACACAAAAAGCTCCTGTTTCTGTCCTTCATGGCTTCATGTGTGAGAATGTGTTAACCTTACGGTCGATCATGGTGACCACGCTGTCCTGAGCCTCCTCGCTGGTCGTCCGGTCCGAGATCACCTTCACAGAGACGGTGTAGCGTTTGTGGGGCTCCAGCTGGGTTATGAGGTAGGCGGTGGAGTCTCGGCCGGTGCGGCGGGAGTAGACCAGGATCTTGGAATCCTGGTGGAGACACTCGATGGTGTAGGAGTCGAAGTCGGCCTCTGGGGGCCCCCATGAGCAGGAGATGGAGGTAGAGCTCTGAGGGCGACAGTGGAGGCTGTGGACTCGCTCTGGCTCTACAGCAACACAACAACAGAATACTCTCAGTGCAATATTAATACATAAACACATACTGAGGTATTTTAAATCAACGCGCAGTTTAGCTCATAAACTCTTAAACATTTCAGATTCTTTACACACTTTTTTGCTCTTATTTTATTTTCCCTGTTTATAATTATTTTATTTATATCTTTCTTTTCTTTTTCCTTAAAGACAGAAATTAATTTATAGCAAGTCGGCAGAAATTAACCAAAATGAAGCTGAACTCCAGAGGGTTAAAACTCTTTCAATATAATTATAGACATGTGATCAATATACATATAAACATGTCATCAATATAAACATAGACATGTGATCAATATACATATAGACATGAATGAGGAGACTGACTCTGTCTTTAAGACGTGTGTAAAAGGTAAATCAGGTGTTCAGTTTACAGACTGATGTGACTTCCTGTTGTTGGAGGTTATTGATCAGCTGATTGATTCTTTGATTTTCAGTGATATTTTGTATTTTCAGATACTTGCTGAGTGTTTTAACCCTTTGAGGGTCAAATGACATTTCTTATTTTAGATTAAAGTGCTGCCACCTACTGGTTCGGATGCTCTTGTGGATGGGTGTGCTGTAGGTGGGTGTGGCCCCGGGCCCCGTGGCCCCGCTGACGCTGCGGAGGCTGAAGGTGTAGAGTCGTCCGGGGAACATCCCTCTTAGGATGCGGCTGCCGGAGGTGCGGCTGTGGTACGGGTTAATGACGGACAGCCGATCCCGAGGAGTCCACTGCAGGTCGAAGTCATCGTAGTCGGAGTCGACGGGGCTGCTCCAGGTGATCTCCAGGGAGGTGTTGGTGACCCCCCCAAACAGGAAGGAGGTGGGAGGTCTGGGAGCTGAGGAGGAAAGGTGCAGTGGAAATATAACTTTCCCTTTTTAAATAATCTCAGTTTATATAATAACAGTTTCTGTTGAAGTATAAATAACATGCACATGGTTTAATTCTGCATTCATGTTTTAACTGGAATCAAACTTTATTTTTCTGTGTGATCATCACTGCTGATGAAAAAAAAAGTGGACGAACAAAACATGAATAAAGATGTTTGTGCGAAGTTTACCAAATAAAGTGACAGAAATATTATTAGCTCAGTTTCTACTAAATAAGAATTCTCTAGATTTACAGAAGAACAGTAAAAACAATTCTGTATAAATGCAGCTGCAGCCTCACTCTCACTACTGGACTGAGTCACCTTTTTACATACTGACTCGATTTCAAGTGTTTTTTGCTCCTTTAATAACCTCATAAACTGGTTCTGATAAACCTCCACACTTCTGGACACTATGGAACTTACAGGAAATACATCATCAGCGTGTTGGAACACACCCCAAACCAGACCAGACCAGACTAAACCAAACCAAACCAAACCAGACCAGACCAGACAGTTATACCACTCTTAAATTTGAGTTGTCTTCTCCAGGTGATCTAGTGTTTTTGAGTTTCCCAGTTTGTATTTAACTTCATGTCTCAAACTTCCATGATATTCCAGGAGTTCCAAGACCATGAATAACTATTATCAATGATTATAGATGATATGTGTCTCACCAGTCCTGCCCAGTGTGCTGGCTCTGTTGCTCAGCTCTCCACTCAGACTCAACACCTCTGCTCGGTACAGTCGACCAGGTACCAGGTCCGAGAAGATGAATTCTGTGACCTCTGACCCCAGCTGCTGCTCCGCCCGCTGAGAGCCATCTGGGTTGTAGAGAGTCAACAGGTACCCACTCAGATCACCACCACCTTGATCCCAGTTCACCCACAGAGCATCAGACTGATTTCCACTGTGAGCCTTCAGAGACACCACGGATGCTGGGACTGAAGACGAGACAACAGAGGAGGAAGGTTTTCATCAGAGCTCCTGTACAAACTGATACAACCAAAGTCCAACAAGTCCAAAGTCCAAACTGTGAAAATACTGCTACACACTGTCAACTTTACTGTGAAAGTGACGTTTTAATAATAAGATATTTAATAATATATTTATTTAATTAAACATCCCCACACACACACACACACACACACACACACACACACACACCTGTCCTGGCCCAGATGGATGATTGGTTGCTCTGCTCCCCGCTGTGGGTCACCACCACCATCCTGTACGGAGCTCCAGGTCTGAGACCCTGGAAGGAGCACTGCTGACTGCTGGACTGGTTGCGCGGTCCCTCCTGCAGCAAGTCGTCACTTTTATACAAGAAGATCTCATAAAGCTCAAAGTCTCCCTCTGGTGGAGACCAGTGGAAGGACAGACTGGTGGTGGTGTTGGATTTAATGGACAGATCAGTAACGGCTGCAGGACCTGACAGAAAGAGAAGGGGGGGATCCTGATGAGCTTCTGAGACCGTGTTAGATCACTTTGTTCTTTATTTATTCAGTGAACGGAGTTGTTGTGACTGTTGTGTTGACATGTAGGATTTTATTGCCAAAACCATACAAAATTAAAAACAGAAAAAAACTAAATGTTTCAACTTTCATTATATTACAACTTCTTTTCTTGAAAAATTCAGACTTTTTCCTTTAAAATATTACAACTTTTTTTGCAAAAAATTATGACTTTTTTCTTGGAATATAAAAGCGTATATATTGTCCGACCTGTTTATATAGATATAATGTTATAGATGTCCTGTGTGGAGTCGTATTGACCTGTGCGTCCGGTGGCTGTGTTGTTGTTTTTTGTTTTCTTTTAAATTTAACATCTTCTTTTCTCTACAAATTACAACTTTTTTCTTAATTAAAAGTTTTTATGTTGAAAAATTAAATATTCAGACTGTTTGTCTCTTTGCTGACAGTGGCCCTTATGCTCCCTCTTAGAAAAGCACAATACAACCAACACACAAGCTATCCTGTCTGAGTTAGAACCAGGAAGTCTTACGTGTCCGAGCCTCTAAGCTGACTCCCAGGCTGTGCACCCTCCCACTGGTGGTCTGGACCAGGACTCTGTACTTCTTTCCTGGTGTGAGGCCGTCAAACCTGTACCTAGTGTGTCCGGAAGGCTGAGAGGAGTTTGTTACCAGGCCGCCTCTTTCGTCCAGAAGCTGAAGTACGTATCCATCAGACACCCCCAGAGCCTCCTGCCAGCTCACCTGCAGGCTGTAGGTGGAATGGAGGTCCTCCACCTGGAGACCCGACACTGCTGAGGGCACTGAACACACCGACACAAGGATTATATAATGTATTATATAATAAAAGTACCACGTGGGTTCTCTTCGGGTACTCTGGCTTCCTCCCACCATCCAAAGACATGCAGTTTAGGTTAATTGATGATTCTAAATTGCCCGTAGGTGTGACTGTGAGTGTGAATGTTTGTCTGTCTCTATGTGTCAGCCCTGTGATTGACTGGCGACCCCGCCTCTCACCCAATGTCAGCTGATAGGCTCCAGCCCCCCCCGCGACGCTCTGAGGATAAGCGGTATAGATAATGTCCTGTTTATATATATATAATGTTATAGATGTCCTGTTAATATATATAAAGTTATAGATGTTCTGTTAATATATGTAATGTTACAGATGTCCTGTTAATATATATAATATTACAGATGTCCTGTTAATATATATAATGTTACAGATGTCCTGTTAATATATATAATGTTACAGATGTCCTGTTAATATATATAATGTTATAGATGTCCTGTTTATATATATATAATGTTATGGATGTCCTGCATGGAGTCGTATTGACCTGTGCGTCCGGTGGCCGTGTTGTTGTTCAGCAGCTCTCCACTGACAGACTGAACCGTCACGCTGTACATCTGTCCGGGCTGCAGGGAACCAAACGTCACCTCGTTCTGGTGTTTGAAGATGGGCCGGACATTCAGCTGTCTGTTCTGTCTGTACAGAAACACCGAGTACCCGTCCACATCGCCCTGACCAGGAGTCCAGCTCACCTTCAGACTGCTGCTGTCTCCACTGTTACTGACGTGGATGTTCTTCACTTTACTGGGAACTGAGGAGGAAAGAGATGCCAGATTAAAGAGCTTTTCTAACATCCCTGTTGAGATGTGAAGCAGGAGGAGCAGCTGGTTAAGTTTTAATGATCTCCTCAATATTCCTCAGCATATAAAAATACATTGCACACACAGCCAAATGTGTACAAAACCTTTTTTACTCAGATTATTTGACTCCCTCCAAAATCATTGTCACCTAACACTGGCCCCCTGGAAGATCATTTCCATATTCTTCTCCTAAACCTTCATTCGTTGTGTTCCCAAGTTTAATTGACAAAAATGTTATCAAAGAATAAAAAGAAGAATTTCACACGGAAGAGCATCAAATGCTGCAGTCAAAAATCAGCAGACATGTAGCCGAGTCAGTAGTCGTATTAGAGGAATAGTGAAACTGTCAACAACATGTCATCAACTTTACAAATGTTTTTGAGGATGAAAATACACTCAGCATGTTTGTTGGACTTCAGTGATTTACACAAAGAGTTTTAGTGAGAAACTCTGAATGTAAACAGAAACTTGGTTTACAAGAAAACTCCACAGGGAGCTTTAAGTTTACTTGAACTGTTTCTCTTTATTTCAGTTGATTTCTGTTTTCAGAACTGTTTGTAGATGTGATTCTTGCATGAGGCCCAGTATCTATTCAGAAATGAGCAGAAGTTTTACTTTAGTAAACTCCAGTACTATCTCCTCCTCATCACAGTAAGTCTGACCTGTGCGGCCCTCTATGAACTGGGCCCTCTGGTTGGGGCCACTGAAGGTGGAGACCAGGATTTTATAGAGCCGCCCGGGTGTGAGCGATGACAGGACACACTCTCCCACGCTGCTGCCGAGAGTGATCGGAGGAAACACCTTCATGTCGTTAAACAGCAGCTGCACCTCATAGTGATCCACGTCCCCCGGAGCGGCCGACCACGTCACCCGCAAGTCCTCAGTACCCCGACCAGCCAGAACCAGAGACTGGACTGCCGCTGGGACTGCAGGACGGACAGCAAAGGAAGTGTTAGTCTGCCTGCAGGAGATCTCAAAGACAACTGATCCGGTTCTGGGAATCAGAGCCTAGACTCCAACAGGTCTGGGTTCATGGTCAGGGAGTCAGAGAGTGACAGGAATAATGTGTTGAGATGGGAGAGAACAACAGGTTTCCACTCTCTGAGTTAGTTTTGTAAGAACATGTGACTGAGCTGAGAAACAGCAACATCTCTCTCCACAATAATGCCAGAAAAAAAAATGGCAGGAAGTTCAGAGTTTCTCACAGGAAGCTGGTTAGTGGAGGAGGTCAGAGGTCCAGCTGGTCAAACTCAGGTTTTCTTTGTTTCTGACATTGCGACAAGCTGCTCTGATTTATTACTGTTAAGTGATCTTAAGATGTGATCAATCAATTGATCAATCACCTGCTGAGCTCAATCAGACAGATCTAGTTACTGATGACTGTCTGTGTGTCTGTCTGTGTGTCTGCCTGTCTGCCTGCCTGCCTGTCTGTGAAGATTTTCTTTGTGTAAATCAGCACATTAACATTCTATAAGCATGTTATCATGCTAACATTAGCATTAGCATTTAGCTCATAGCTTGATTTATTTGTCTTTTGTTTTATTTTCACTTTTTTTGAACGAGCTAAGCCTGAGAGCAGCTGAGGAAGTGAAACTGTTCTGGTTCAGGTGACCAACATGTGGCCAAACTTTACGTGTTCTGCCCTGCTAGTGTTTGTGTATCAGTGTCAGAGGGGTCAGAGGTCACTCACAGGTCCTGCCGTGGGTGGAGGCGCTGGTTTCGTATTTCCCACTCCAGGTGCTCACCAGCACCGTGTAGAGTCTGCCGGGCACCAGGCCGTTAAACACACACTCGTTCTGCGTTTTCGGAACTGTCTTGTTCTGCAAGAACATGTTGTTGTGTTTGATGAACACCTGGTAGAAGTCAAAGTCTCCGGCGGCGTGACGCCAGTACACCTTCAGGTAGTCGTCCCGAGCAGCGTGGGTCGCTGTCGGGTTCTGGACCTTCGACGGCTCTGAGAGAGAAAAGTGGTCAAATACTGTTAATGATAAATAAATAGGTTTTTATTATTGTGTCATGAATACGAGGACAGAACAAGTTCAGGTTCTGCATTTACTAACCCTAACTACTTCAAAGTCTTCAGACCTTCATATACTGACAAAAACATGTACAGAAAAGAACAGACGACGGGAACAAACTTAACATCCTCTGTGAATATTTCAGAGTTTGTTCAAGTCATGGAAAGTTTCATCTTCAGTCACCAGGTTGTACTTGTTTGTAGTAACTGGCGTTTATAGATTTTACTCTTTATTTTCTTTTAATTGTCTTTTTGTTTCCGTTTTTATTTATTTTATTCTTTTATTGGAACTGTTATTATAAAATGTAAGGATTTTAAAATGTGCTGCCTTGTGTGAGGCACGTTGTTCTACAAATAAAGATTATTATAACTATACTCAACATTAAATAGCTGCTGAACCTCTGAGGGTTTCACATACTTTCACCTCCTCTTACATGTTCCACTTCTCCACCTGAGAACTACTCTAAAGAGAGAACTTGAGTCAAACTGTGCTTATTTCCACCTCCATGACAGCTGCTGAAGATCATGTGATATGACTGAGAGCTCCAGAACAGCTACTAAGTGGCCCCTTGAGCTGAGACTGTTGGTGACGTACGTACGTGTTCTTTCCTGGACGAAGGTGTGGTTCTGGTGGCTGCCGCTGCGGGAGCTGATGGAGATGTTGTAGAGACGTCCGGACACCAGAGAGTTGAACACACACTCCGGACTGGACGTGGAAACAGAGACCGTGTGAAGCGTTTTCTCGTGGTCACTCAGGGTCACCAGGTAACTGTCCACCTCACCTGGAGCTGCACGCCACGACACACTGAGGAAGTCCATCCGACCATTGTTACTGACCGTTAACTCCCCCACTGCAGCCGGGACTGGGGGGGTCAGAAGACAGCTGTTATTGTACCTGTTGGTCTCACCTGGACTGCTGCAGGTCATGATGTTCTGTTAAACATCACCTGCTCCTCTGAACGTTTGTTGGTGACTTTTAAAGCCCGACATGTTCTGACTTTACATTACAGATCTTATTCTGCACCTCACATCTGAAAACCTAATCTTGTTCAGAGTTCTACGGTCCTGGTCCTGGTCCATGTCCAGTTTCAGTTCCAACACTGTGGCATAGAGTCAGTCCACCTGTACAGACTAACTGGTTTTATGTTGTTGTCTTTATATTTTCTTTTATTTCTCCCTGAATTCTTGTGGTATTTTATGGCTTTGTATTTGAAAGCTGCTCTTGAAACAAACTTTTACTTTCTTACTTAAATACTGTTTTAAAAGTAATGTTGGGTAACCTTAAAGGAACAGTTCAACATTTAGGTAATCATCTTCTTCTCTTCCTCTTAGTCATAAGGTTCAGGTTCGGACCTCTCTCGTGTCTGTAGCTAAACATGAGGCTAAAGCAGCAGCTGGTTAGCTTAGCTTAGCATAACGACTGGAAACAGGGGGAAACAGCTAGCCTGAATCTGTGACTAACACTGATGTATTTTAATCATTTTTGGACAACAATGGAGCTCTATGGCAAAGAGGAGCTGTTTTCAAAGTCTGACACTTTGGACCGTCAGACAAAATTGAGACAACTGTCTCCATGTAGTCAGAGTGTCAGTAATCAGCAGCTCCTGGCTGCAGTGGACCCATGGATGTACAGACAGTATCACTGGAGTACTGTGATACTGAAGAACAGTTCAAAACAGCTTCTGCAGCCTCTTTGTTCTTTCTGGACATTTGTTCTGGATGGACATCAGAGATAATGATCTCCTCGGGAAGTGGAAGTCTCACTGACTCTAAACGTATGTGTGTTCCTCCACACACAATACATGTTAGCTGGATCTCTTCAGTGTTAGTTTGGCTCTGCAGATGACATTTGTTGACAGGAAGAAAAATATTGCCAGACTTCCTGTATGGTTTTTATATTTTCTAGAGATGGGTAAAATGGCCAATCTCCCACAGGCCCTCGTGCACTACATGTTATATATCTGTTCAGTTTCTTTGATATTTTAAAAGTCTGCGGTGACTTAGAAAATATTTTCCAGCAGCGGTAAAGTGTTCGTGTTGTAATTTAACAATCAAGCTCGTCCACTTCCTCCTCCTGACAGGAAGTCTCTCACAGACCTTCATAGGTTGTTGTTGTTGTCAATACTTCCTGAAAATTCCAGACAAATTCCTGCTTTTCAATAATATCCTGCACACACACACACACACACACACACACACACACACACACACACACACACACACACATGCAACCCTGTACTTCTATACTTGTGAGGACCTTCATTGACATAATGTATTCCCTAGCCCCTTACACTTACCCTAACCTAAACCTGGCTGTCTGTCCTTAAAAAAAACTTAAATAAATATAAAAAAATTAAAAATAAAATAAAAAACCAGGTCTGAACCCTCAAACAGCCCTTTGAAGGTCTGTCCCAAAGTGAGGACCGGCCAAAATGTCCTCACTTTCCAAAAATGGCCTCACTCCCCAGGAACTCAAATTGGTTTTCATAAAGATAGAAGTACACACACACAAACACTTTAACTTCATCGAATCATTGCTTGTTATTCGATGTTACATAACTATGTTAAAACGCAACACAGATTGGGCATCATTAAAAAGATGACTAAGCAGATTTATCTCACTGTTCAGGTAAAGACAACGATGAACAACGTGTCAGTTAACGATAAATAATTGAAGTAATGACTGAAGCTGCTGCTGTCCATCCTGGAAACTGACTCGCTGTAGATGAAACACTCTGCTGACTACAGGTGTGTATCACCTGCACAGAAAGCAGCGACGTGTCAGAGGTCACCAGGTTACATTAATGTGAACTGAACATGAATGAAAGGTGTTAAATGATTATATATAATATGTATGTATACACTATCCCCAGCTGTTCCCAGATGTGGTCCCTTCAGTCTTACCGGTGCGTCCCTCTGCTACAGTCTGTCTGGAGGTCTGTCCGGCTCTGACGGTGGTTAACACCACCCTGTAGAGGGCTCCAGGTCTCAGAGCGTGGAAGCTGATGCTGGTGGCGTTGGCCTCCACGCTCTGGTTCTTGATGATGCTGCTGTCGTGGACTAGCAGGACGCGGTAAGAGTCCAGATCTCCAGAGGCTCGTTCCCACTGCGCCTGCAGGCTGTCGGTGCTGCCGCCATTAGAAACCTGCAGCATGGTGACCTGAGCCGGAGCTGGGAGGAACCACCGGACACACACACGTTAGAATCAGACTCAAACTAATTAATTCTTCATACCTGACTCAATATGACAATTTTTTATTCCAATTGTCATTTTTTTCCACATTAGTTTAGCTACTTCACAGTTCTTTGAACCCCCTGGGGTTCAAGTGCCCCTGGTTGGGTATTGTATAAACATAATAAAATCAGTTCATATTGTTTTGCAGTGTGTATCATCACATCGCCCAGTCCTAACATATATTATGATCATCTTTCCAACAGTTGCTAATAAATCAGATGTACCGGTCCGTGCGGTCACCGAGGCAGAACTGGTCAGGTTGCCACTGTTGGTTGTCACAGTGATGGTGTACAGGCATCCTGAGGTGAGGATGTTGAAGGTGCACTCTCTGGCCTCCCAGGAGAGGATCCTCTGGGCCACGACGGTGGTGGGGTCGGCCTTTCTGAGGATCACAGTGAAGCCGTTCCACTCACCGACCGGTCGACTCCACAGGACGCTCAGAGTGGTTTCATCAGCGTGACGGACGAGCAGCTTCTGCACTGGACGAGGGGCTGGAGGGGGGGATAATATAATGAATATATCTGGGGCGGCTGTGACTCAGGAGGTAGAGGCTCCTCCTGTTCACATGTCCAAGTGTCCTTGGGCAAGACACTGAACCCCAAACTGCTCCCGATCTTCAGACCAGCAGCCTGCGTGGTAGCTCACTGCCATCGGTGTGTGTGAAGAAATATTTTCTATTTTCATTTAAAAACTATTTGTATTTTATATTTCTTCTGGTGTGAAGGTCAGACAATCAACAATCACTCTGCGGCTAACCCATCCTGAACTCATCAGTTACATAACTTTATTAAATATAATAGAAGGTGTAGATGTTAACTGACCCAGCCGTCCGTGGCAGTGCGCCGTATTACCCAGAATGCCACTGTGAACCGTGACCTCTGCCCTGTAGAGTCGTCCCGGGACCAGACCGAGGCTGAGGACGGAGAACATGTGCTGTCTGCTCAGTTTACTGATGGTCTGGTTCACCAGAACCTCCGACCCATTCCTCAGTAGGATGCTGTAGTTCTCCCAGTGGCCTCTGGGGGGCGACCAGCTGATCCTCAGTGTCCTGCCATCACTGAGAGGCGACATGGAGAGAGACGACACCCGCTGGGGGACTGGAACAGGACAAGACAGGAACAATCATTATAGAGCTGGTGCAAACTGAGACAGTGTACGTTCAAACTACAAAGTCCAGAAAACTCAAGAGCTGAAGTCCTGATCAGACCGGTCCTGATCACTTCTTCTCTACTCAGACTGGTCCTGATCAGACCGGTCCTGATCACTTCTTCTCTGATCAGACCGGTCCTGATCACTTCTTCTCTACTCAGACCGGTCAATATTTTAATCAGCATCTGCTCATTTGGACTGTATTTTATTTAGACAAAGTTCTTGTTTAACACTGAACATTTGACAAACAGAGTACAGTCTAGACCTGCTCTATATGAAAAAGTGCCCTGAGATAACTTTGTTATGATATGGCACTATATAAATAAAACTGAATTGAATTGAATTGAATCTTTGGTTCAATGAAAAGAGAGTTTGGTAGAAATGTTTATATTTCTCAGACAAACACTCAGACAGAAGTATTGGAACATTTTCTTTTAACGATCTCCTCACAACAACGGGTTCAGTTTGAATTATTTAAAAATAATTTATAAGAAATCAGTTTGTCAAATGTCTCTAAATACTACGATACCCATAAACCTCAGCTGCTGTTGCTATGGAGACAGTCAGAGGCACGAGCAAATTCAAAACACTGATTTAAACTGCTGAATGTTTGATTACAACAGACTGTGAAACTCTGTGATTGGCTGTTTGTTGGTGAAATGCACCCTGGGAGTTGTAGTTGACTCCTCCCCTTTAGTTTTTATCAAAGAAGCAGATTTTTTCTAACTCAGTTGTTCATCTGTCAGTCAGCTGTTACCTGACCCGACTCTATAAAACATGTACCTGTCCTCCCGCTGGTCCTGGTCTCGGCGCTCTGGCCTCCAGCTGTGGTCCTGACACACAGCTGGTAGCTTCGACCGGGGGTCAGACCCTCAAAGATCACCTGGGTGATGTTGGGGGGCAGGGGGAGCTCCTGGGGGGTCGATCCCAGAGCTGACAGGGTCACCAGGTAGGTGTCCACACCCCCTTCAGGTGAGACCCAGGAGGCCTGCAGACTGTCTGAGCTGCCGTTGTTGTCCAGCCTTAGATCTGACACGGCTGCTGGGACTGGGGAAGGGGGGGGGGGATTATATATCTAGATTATATATGTTTTTTATAGCAAACATGTAGCTTCAAACACATCAGCAGAAATAAAACTCGTCTCACTGACGCCATTTGATGACTCTGTTCACAGACGTTTCTGTTTTTTAGGGATCTGCCTAAAAACCCAACTGAAGCTCAGTCAGAGAAACTCACCTGTTGGCTCTTATGAAGGGTTTTAACCAATAGACTGGTCTCTAAAAATGTCTGAAATGAGTTCAAACTCAGAAAAGTAGAATTTGTCTGGCTGGCAAAGAAAAGTGAAAATCATCTTCCTAAATGATTTCACCTGTTATTTAAATGAACAGGCCTACTGGGTTCTGGATCAGGGGCGTGAGGGGTTAGGGGGCCCTTGGTTTGTCCCATGAAAAAATGAGCAGTTGAGTTTAGGCAATCTGAGCTATTTAAGTTAGACTTAAAATGATAATGTTTTATTTCTGGATAATAAAGAAATGTTTTGCTGACTTTCAGTAGAAACTTTGGGAAGTCATCAGAGTCCCGAACAGAGTTACTGAAGTGAGAGAGTTTTTGGGTGGAGGAGGTTTCAGATGAGCAGCTGCAGTCAGAGGAAGGGTGGGACTCGCCTGAAATATCCTGTAAACAGCAGCAGAGAGTGACACTGCTGCTGCTGCTAATGTTTCTACTGAAAAAAGACCTTCAGGTGAATTACTGAACAGAGTAATGTAGATCCACACTCAGCCAGTTCACCTCTCTGTGTTGAGAGGAAAACAGAGTTTTAGGAAACATAAACTAAAAGGAAATCTGCCCCCCCCCTCCCGTCCAGTTGTGACTGATAACTGACAAAACCACCTGTTGTGATTATAAAATATTTTGACTTTGATTTGAACATCTCAGAACCAAAAAACAGAAAATCCTTTTGAGTTTGGCTCAACACACCGTGCAGGTGGTTGCAGAGAGCAGGAGGAGGTTCGGACAGACAAATGTGCACACAACCAAAACTAGCAGCTAAAAGAGGCTAAAAAGCTCTGTGGAACTTTAAAAACATCCCATAATATCTACCTGTGACACCCTGTTTGGAGGCAGAGCTCTGCAGGCCAACAGCCTCTGTTACCACGGTGATGGTGTACAGGGTCCCGGGCTGCAGGCCGTCCAGCTCAGCGGAGGTCACAGTGGTTTGTAGAGTGACGTTCTTCAACAGAACCCCGTCCTGATCCGTCAGCAGAACCCTGAACCGCTCGGTTCTGCCCGGACCCACCTGCCAGGAAACACTGAGGCGGTCTGAGGACGAGGACGCCACCTGGAGGCCGCGCACAGAGGATGGAGCTGGACAAGGAAGACGAGCATACAGTTTACGTTGACTGAAGCTGTCTGACCTCGAAAATAACTCACTTTAAAGTTCGTGTCTTCGTCTTCCTGTTTTATCTTTCTCAGAACAACAAGGATCTGTGAGCAGTGGACGTGGCTCACATGACAATAAACAATAAACATGCCTAAAGAAGTGATGAAGGAACTTTATTTTATTTAAGAACATTTGCTTTTTAGTATTAAAAGGTCTGTCTTTGTTGAAGTGTGTCGCTTTAACAGCATTTAATCATTTCAACAAGACGTTTGGATTAGCTGATAAATAAAGTTTTTATTCATATCTGAAACAAACATCTCTGGACATCTCCGACATATTTACTTTTCAACCAGTTTGTTTTCTGGTTTTAACCTGACGTCTAGATGACCTCTGACCTGTAAACTGTCAAATCAATGCCGAGACACCTGTATGTACACCTGCAACCACACAGACACCCAGTGTTTCCATGATTACATACCTGCAGTACTGTACATTCAGAGAAGATAAACCTGATGAGGATCTCTATCGGATCAAACCGCTGCTCTGTTAAATGAAATGAGCTGGGAGACTCTGTCCTGACGGGACACGTGAGAGTCCAGGTGCAGCATGATATGTACTTTACAGACTTTACAGATACATCACACTGTTCTTCACACAGGTGTTGCTGTGTCTCACCTGTAGATGCTGAGCTCTGGACAGGTGGAGCGCTCTTGTTCCCGGCTGTAGCCACCACACTGACCGTGTACAGAGTACCGGGGACCAGGGACCTGAAACCAGACTTGGGGGCTGCAGAGCCTATGATTCTGGTGCTGCGGGTGGATCCGGAGCTGGTGTTCTCCAGAGTCAGATCATACCAGTCCACGTGACCAGCAGAAGGAGACCAGAACACCCGCAGACCTGGAGAACCACTGTGGACCACAGACTGGCCTTCATACTGAGCCTGAACCTGGTCCAACTCGACGTCCAGCTGAGTCGGACCAACCGGGTCTGAGACAGGAGAGAAGAGGGGGGAGTCAGAGTTCAGATGGAGCTCTGGACTGAAGGACCAAAAACTGTTGATTTGAAAAGAAACCCAAAGAATCCTGCAGTCTGTTCGTCACCTGAACTCACCTGCTGTTTCTCTGTATGAATGAAGGTCTGAGGTTACAGTTTTTCACAGTTGTTTACACACTAAAATTGGAACTTGAAACGCTGTCACTGAAACCTGAAACTCATGTACCAAAACGCTAAACCAAGTCTGCAAAACTGCAAGCACAATTTCTGCTTTACACTCAGTTTTCAGTTCTAAATCACACTTTTTGCAAAACACTATCAGGGCCACATTGGTTGACCACGTGCTCAACCATGGATTGAGTATGAGGGAGGCTGGGCAGAGAGTTCAGCCCAATCTGAGTCGCTACACCATTGCATCTATCATCCGTACATTCAGAAATGAGAACCGGTAAGTTACCTATTATCTACACGACGACCAGGCCATGGTGGAAGACACACTAGAACAGAAGACCACTATTGTGAACATGGTGGTGGCAAACAATACCATTAGACTACGAGAAATCCAGAACCAGATAATAGCAGACAACACAATATTCAATAACATTCACCAGGTGGGCTTGTCTACATTGGACCGTGTATTACAGTACAACCAAATCTGGATGAAACAGGTCTACAGGATGCCATTTGAGCGAAACTCAGAGAGGGTTAAAGAACAGTGCTATGAATAAGTACTATACTGTGAAAGTACTATCATATCAGCACTGTATAGACACATTACAGTACTGTCATCTGGTGCAGTGGTCTATTTCTCTTATTGTCTTGTGTGTTTCAGAGAGTCTTGGAGATGGATGCCGCTATAATTAAGAACGTTTATATTTGTATTGATGAGGCTGGCTTTAACCTAGCCAAAAGAAGGGGACGGGGACGGAACATTATTGGCCACCATGCCATTGTGAATGTGCCTGGACAGCGTGGAGGGAATATCACCATGTGCGCAGCCATTAGCCAGCAAGGCGTCCTCCATTGCCATGCCAACCTTGGTCCCTACAACACCGCCCTTCTCATCACATTCCTGGACACATAGCATCCTCATTCCAGCTGAGCAGAGGGGTAGACCAGAGCAGTCCAGGTATGTTGTCATCTGGGACAACGTGACTTTCCACCGGGCTGCTCTGGTTCATCGACCAGCCACAATTTATTGTTCTATACCTCCCACCATATTCCCCATTCCTAAACCCAACTGAAGAGTTTTTTTCGGCATGGCGATGGAACATGTCTGACCGCTAACCCCTCGCACGCATGCCTCTTCTCCAGGCAATGGTTCTTCCCCCGCTGTTTAGCCAGGGAGAACATAGCTAGTGATGTAGACGAGGTGCTGTGGCCAGACCAAAATAGGAGGCAGGAAGCAGCCTAATTTCCTTTTTGTTACATTTTGCATTTGTTTTTGTCTTTATGTGTTTAGAGTTTTGTTTTTGTTACAGAAAACAGTTTATCTCACTGAATGTGTTTCCTGGTTTTCTCCTGTTGAGTATGTGAAGTGTTACATACAAAACACAAGTGTTCCAAATACAGCATTTTGTATTGCATTTGTGTGTTTATTTCTATATATTTAGGCAGATATACATTCCTGTAACAATGTTTCACAACCGGCTACAGTGCAGCACTGAAAATGCAAAAGCATAAACCTGCTGATATTCACAGTGTTTTGTGTCGTTGGTTGGTAGAAAGATCTAATCATATGATCATTCGTCATTTTGGTACAAAAAAACATTTTGGAAAGAGATAAAACCGTTTTGAATGCAGTGTTTGCTTTTTGCTGGAGATTTGTAGCGTTTTGCATTTTGTGTTTGTGGTTTTGAGAAAATGAGCCAAAGATTTAGAAAATGTGAAAAGCTGTAATAAGGTGAGTTCAGGTGACAGACAGACTGCAGGATTCTTTGGGTTTGTGAGTGTGTGTGTGTGTGTGTGTGTGTGTGTGTGAGTGTGTGAGTGTCCCCTGATGGAGCAGGTAGATAAGATTGTTTCAGAATCCGGACAGGAAACAGAGCAAACCCCCCCCCCCGCATCCGCTGCTGTAGGAACAATGTGAGGAGGGAAAACACTTGAGCTGAGATGAAGACCATTGTTAGAGAGCTCAGGGAGGGTCAAACACTCAGCTGAGGCTGAGGGGGTGGGTGGGGTGGGGATACTGAATAACAACTGCAGACAACAGAGGGCCAACAGGGGGCCAACAGGGCCCCAACAGGGGGCCAACAGAGGGGGCAACAGGGCCCCAACAGGGGGCCAACAGGGCTCCAACAGGGGGCCAACAGGGCCCCAACACGGGGCCAACAGGGGGCCAACAGAGGGGGCAACAGAGGGTGCAACAGGGCCCCAACACGGGGTCAACAGGGGGCCAACAGAGGGGGCCAACAGGGCCCCAACACGGGGCCAACAGGGGGCCAACAGAGGGGGCAACAGAGGGGGCAACGGGGCCCCAACACGGGACCAACAGGAGGCCAACAGACCCAACAAGGTCAAGGTCAAGGTTTCTTTATTAGTACCCAAAGGTAAATTTGTTGTGCAGACAGGAGTTTCAGCAATCCAAAGTAAAAGCAAGACATTACAGTAGCGCAAAATTCACAAGTTAATAATTAAGACAACTATCATTAACAACTACCGACATAACAGCAAACACACAACAGACAAACGACACCTGAGAAGGTCATAACAGTAATTACTGTTTTCAACCGCATGCACCTGTTCGTATTGCTGCTCATGTTTTCACCTGTGTGCTTCTCTAAATAAACAGTTTGGATTATAATCTCTCAGGTGAAGCCAGGAGCTGCTGAGGGCAGTTAGAGGCAAATAATTAAGGATAAATATAGTAATTAAAACTAACTATTCTGCAACAGAACATGTCACTCCTCAGTTACAGAAGCAGAAACTTCATGTCTAATAGTTAATGAACTGATGTCCATCAGAGCAGACCAGCTCTCTGTTCTCACCTGTGCGCACTGACACGTTGCTCCTCTCTCCATCCTTCTTGGAAATCACAGTTAAACGGTACAATGTCCCGGGTTCCAGACCTGGAATCTGACAGATGAAGATGTTCCTGGACTCTCCATCCGGGTCACAGTTGGTGGGATCAGCCCGGGAGTCCTCATCAGTAAACAGGCTGAAGTTACAGGAGAGACCGTCGGTGCTGAACTTCACCACAACAGAACTGGAGCCGGACCGGATTTCTGTGAAGTTTGTGGAGCAGCGGGAAACCTCTCTGGACTGGACCTGCAACAGGAAGTGACATCACCACAGCGAGAAATGTATATATA
>LKNJ01005378.1:21516-32752 GCA_002120245.1 Maccullochella peelii
TCATGGGATATGAATCAACTTATATACAACATCCCAAATATGCTTTTAATGGCAGATGATGTGTGTGAAGTGTGAGTGTGAACATGAAGAGAGCTCCATCTATAAACCTTATTATCGCTCATTTTATCTTTAAAAAGGCTGCAGTCCCACCAGGGTACAGTGCAATAATACACTAAATCAGTCACAGACAAGAAGTGATTTGGATTATCAGTGTTTGTAGATTTTCTTACAGTAAAAAGTGTTTTTGTGTTTAAACTTCAGCTCATACAGAAGGCCAGAAGGTGAGCTGGAGACTGTGATGCAACGTGTTTCTGCTGCTGCAGGTTATTGGTAAAAATCAGGCCGTTTTATTTTCTTTGTGTCAAAGTGAACTCGGCTGTTCTTCTTCTTCTGATCATTATTTTGAGAGTCTGTCAGCCAGTCAACACAATCTACTGACAACATGGAGGCGCGTTTCCTTCCGCAGATTGCAGGCGATATCATCACATTATTTTCTGTCTCTCTTGGCCATTGTGGCCCTTCAGCCCCCTGGCGCCCCGAGCATCAGCCTATTCTGCCCTGGCAGAGTCTAAAAACATCTAAAAGCCAGACCCTGACCTGTAAACTCACCTGGTTGATGCTCCAAAATACACCTAGTATCAAACATGCAGCGCATCTGAACATGGCAGCGTCTGATTTAAATCCGTCCGTTCAATTAGCAAAAAAGAAACGTGGAACATTCCCAGATGAGAGGACATACCGAGGATTTAAGAACGAGTCCGCGCTTCTCTAATTATCCACACAGGACGCGCGCTGCAGGTTGGCACGTCGTGCGTAAAAGTACCTCCGACGCGTTCCGGACCAGACTCCATCCACATCCTCATCCTCATCCTCACAACCTGCAGCAGCACCTCAGCTGATGGAGTCTGATATCAGCTCAGAGCGTCTTCATCACGCATCCTCCCGCACGTCAGAGACTTCTTCGTCAGATTTATCAAACAGTCCGGACTCTTTTCTCTCGGAGGGATCCATCGATCGTCAAACTTTGACTGCGCTGTGACCAGAGGCAGGCAGGCAGGCAGTCGGGCGGGCGGGCTCTCTGCGGACCGACACCCCACCCTGCCTTCCTTCCTGCCGCCTCGGACTTTCTCCGACGACCTTTAGCATCAAACGGAGCTCCATCAATCAGCAGACCAGCTATTGTTATGGCTGAATAAGAGTTATCCAATCAGGAAGCAGCTTCAGCTCCAGCCCAGAAATAGGCTCTAATTATAACTTCATCAGTCATTGTGTGAACGACGCTCACCTGTTCAGTAGTGAACAGGTGAACAGGTGAGGGTTCGCTGCCTTGCTCATGGACACTGACGAGGCACAAAGCTGCTTTTTGGAGGATTTAAACCTTTTGGGAGCTCTGACACCTGAACACTCATCTACTGTGTTTATTATCACACACACACACACACACACACACACACACACACACACACACACACACAGACTTTCCTCTAATGATGTTTCACACTACAGCTGCAACATTAGTCAAATAATTGATTTGGCATCTATTGATAACTGATTAATTAAAATCCTCCCATGATTTCTTTCTTTTTGAAACTTTAGTTTGGCTTAGCTACTCTGACTCTGCTCCACCTGCAGGTTATAGAAACCGTGGCTGACCAGTCAATCAAACTAACTTGTCCCAAAACATACTTCTCTTAAAGCCTTAATTTCCATATTCAGAGGCTGCAGCCGGCTAGCAGCTCTCTACTGATACACAGCTAAATGCTAACATCAACATGCTAACATGCTCACAATGACAATGCTAACATGCTGGGGTCGTATTCATAAAGCTTCCAAGTGATGAAATTCTAAGAAAATTCTTAGAATAATGATGTTTTCTAAGAATTTCCCCTTACAGTTAAGACTGGATGCTGGTAAAGATACAAGTTATTCACAAAGCGTCTTCAGAGGTGAAAACTGTGAGGAGCAGGGAGGAGGACTTTTAATTAAGAGTTTTTTAAGCAGAGGATAAAATGGAGGAAAGACAAAGAGGAAGAAGAAATATATGTGAGCCATTTTTCACCTGTTAATATCAGATTCAATTCTAAAATGACCAGCAGGTAAATAAATAGAACAGCTGTCTGGTTCTGCTCGAGGTTTCTACCTGTTAAAGGGAGTTTTTCCTTGCTGCTGTCGCTTGTGCTTGCTCTTGGTGGGAATTGTTGGGTCTCTGTAAACATAAGGAGTCGGTCTAGACCTGCTCTTTATGGAAAAGTGCCCTGAGATAACTTTGTTATGATATGGCGCTATATAAGTAAACTAAACTGAAAAACTGTCAGCATGTGAACAGGCTGCTGCACAGGTAGGCCTGAATTTTCAAACATTGTGGAGGCTACTTTTAAAGTATGGCTGACAGTTTATTCAACATGTTCATTACATAAAATAGTATTAGATAGAGACTCAATGATATGATTAGGCCTATCGAGTTCACTGTCCACTCCATGGCCATTAACACTAAGAGTGCATTTTTCTTTCTTTTTTTTTTTATCAACCAATCACACCTTTTAAAAGAATGTGTCATACCTAGCAACGGGGTCAGCCACACCTCCTCACTAAGGTAAAAGTTTCTGTCCCTTCGTTGCTCTGAGGATTTTCCTAAATCACTCCTCAGCTAGGACTCCTTGCTAGATGTGTTTAAGCTGAGTTGGGAGCTCTGAGAGGATTCTTGTTTGCTTCCTGTTTGTGAATACGGCCCCTGATGTTTAGCCTAACATTAGCTAGTTAGCAGTAAACACAGAGTGCAGCTGAGGCTGATGGGAATGTCTGTAGTTCTGCAGGTATTTGGTAATAAACCAAAGTGTTGGATACATTAACATGTTGACCTGATGGTGGCACTAGATGAAAGCTCATATTTCCATCATGTTCTTGTTTGAGCTTCTACTGGAGCTCTTTGAATGACGTCATCTCGGTGTATCCTCTTCTTCTTCTGTGGTGATTTAATGGCAGCGACTGGAGGATTAGCTCCACCTGCTGGTTAACTCCATCAACCAATGAACTCGTGTTCACACAGCAGTTAAAGTTTGAGCTACATTTGGATGGAAACTTGACTATTACCATCCCTAGAGCTACGCTGCTAGCATGGCTAAAAATATTGATTATTGATTATTATTGAATATGGTTTTGGTATGGTAATCTACCTCCAATCGACATCTACAATCTTATTGAAATTATGACATTCTGTTCTAAACTTTCATTTTAACTCTCTGAAAAATGTCTTTCTAACCGTGAGCAGTGTGTTATTATTATTAACAATGAGAAATCATCCCACAGGGTTCTGTTCTCGGCCCACTTCTCCTCAGTTTATATATTAATGATCAGAATCATGCCTTAGTCTTTTCACATGTATGCAGATGATATGGTCATACTGTATCTGTTGGAACTATTTCATCAGCACTTCCAGGCCACAGCAGCAGGTCTGAAAACGCAACATGAAGAAAACCCTCGGTTCTCAACAGAAGCCAATAAGTTCAATTAAAAGATGAATGGATGATGTATTGAACAGAAGTAACATATCAGAGTCTTCATTAATGATCGCTTTACACTGACGTTATTGTTGAACTTGTTGGTCCCATGCAGCTTCTACAACAATCAGGCCTCTTATGATCATATATCATGCTGCAACTCAAGGTCTGGACCGGAAACTGGTCAGATCTCACCACTGCCATGTTCTTCTATATGTTGATCACTGCATTAAATGTGCTGGTATTAAACTAATCTATAAATACTATATAATAATATAAACACATAAGCAGACTCCTCAGGTGCTCTATGGTGAAGTGTGAGGTTTCCTTTCGTCAATGTTCAGGATCAACATGTGAACTCACCTCATCGTGGATCATGACTGGGATCAGTTTCAACTCCAGTAGAAACCGTTTTAAAGAGGATCAGTCATGTTGACATGAATGATCTGGTCTTAAAGCTTTATGGTAATTTTATTGTCTCATTGTTTGTGTTTTGTATTTTAAAGGCCCAACAGAGAGCAGCATTGCAAACTAGTTGAAGCTATAAATACTGTGATATGTGGCATTAGTTCATATATATACTCGTCCCCGTATAATTAAACATTAAATGAATAAAACAGCAGCAAACGGAGATACAAATGTAAAACAGGAATACTTACAGGTGTAGTGGTGGTTAATCCTGAAGTTGTGGTTTGAAGTGTAGTTGTAGTCGGAGGAGGAGGAGCTGTGGTTGTTCTAGTTGTTGTAACTGAAATAGTTGTTGTTGTACTGGTGGTTGGAGTGGTGGGTGGTGTGGGTTTGATGGTTGTTGTCATGGGTGTGGTTGGAGTGGGGGTGTTTATGATGACTGTGGTCATCGTAGTTGCAGTTTCTGTGGTTACAGGGGTGGTAGGGGGGTTGGTTGTGGTTACAGGGGTGGTAGTGGGTTTGGCTGTGGTTACAGGGGTGGTAGGGGGGTTGGCTGTGGTTACAGGGGTGGTAGGAGAGTTGGTTGTGGTTACAGGGGTGGTAGGGGGTTTGGTTGTGGTTACAGGGGTGGTAGTGGGTTTGGTTGTGGTTACAGGGGTGGTATTGAGTTTGGTTGTGGTTACAGGGGTGGTATTGAGTTTGGTTGTGGTTACAGGGGTGGTAGGGGGGTTGGCTGTGGTTACAGGGGTGGTAGTGGGTTTGGTTGTGGTTACAGGGGTGGTAGGGGGGTTGGCTGTGGTTACAGGGGTGGTAGAGGGTTTGGTTGTGGTTACAGGGGTGGTAGAGGGTTTGGTTGTGGTTACAGGGGTGGTAGAGGGTTTGGTTGTTGTTTCAGAGGTGGTAGGGTGGTTGGCTGTGGTTACAGGGGTGGTATTGAGTTTGGTTGTGGTTACAGGGGTGGTAGTGGGTTTGGTTGTAGGTGTGTTTGTCTGACTCGTAGCGTTCCTTCTTGTAGACATCACCATGGCTGTTGGAGACGTTGGTGGAGAACCTTCAGCCATGGTGCTCACTGAGACTTTTGGATGAACTTGAGTGACTGTCGCCAGCGTTGAGGTAACTGTGGGTGGAGTTTGGGAAATCGTCGGCAGGGCTTGAGGGGTTGATGGTGGAACAGTCGCCATGATTGATGTAGACGTCATATCTGCTGTTGAAGGTACATGAACAGTCGTAGGAAAAGGTGTAGTTGTGGTGGCTGCAGGTGAAAGGAAGGTCTTGTTGTGTATTATCTTCTTGTTAGTAGTTGTTATATCTTGGTTGGACTCTGTGTCAGAAACAGCAGATAAACCAACAGTAGCATCAGAGGTCACCTCAGAGGTCACCTCAGAAGTGACCTCAGCCGTGTCAGTTGTGTTTGGCTCTGAGGAAACTGTGGAGGAAGCCAGAGTCCCAGCTGCAGTTTCAGTCGGTTCATTTCCAGTTGAAGAGGACAAGGTGGAAACGTCTCTGTGTACTGCTGTTGTCTCGACTTCGGTCCCAAGCTGAGGGACATTTATAGCTGACGAACTCTCTGATATGTCTGTGGATCGGTCAGTCGTGAACATAGCCGGACTCGAGGAGACGACATGGCTGCCATTTAAAGCTGACAGCTCTGTGACTGAATCTGAAACATCAGGACTAAAGTCTGTGGTTGCTGACCTTCTGGTTCGAGGTTTGGTGATGTCGTTCACAGACGTTGAAGCTCCATTAGTTGTTGAGCTCTGGACGTCTGAGGTGGTGACATATCTAGTGGTTCTGTGGGTTTCTACTGTATTTGATAATCGTTCATTAGTGACAGTCATGGCAGGACTTCTGATGGTGTAGACAGTGCTGGACAGTCCCAGTGGTTTGTGTGTGGATGAATAAAAGATGATGGAGACAGAAGTTGTGTCTGAAAATAGGAAGAAAAGAAAAAAAACTTTTAAAAGATAAACTTAACACCCCGATTTCACTTGAACCTGACACCTGTCAATCCTGACACACACCTCCACCTCCAGTGTTCCTCTTCACCTGTCCAAACCTACACCTTTCTGCCCTTTTCAGATGTTTCAATGGCTACATATAACACCTGACGGCCCCCCAGAATTGATAGAACCAAAGTTACATATGTAACTTTTTTAAAGTCCATACCGACCAGTAACATCATGGTTGTAGACTACTGGACTGTTTGTAATGTGTGTACTGCAAAATTTTTGTTTTTCCATACAGCTACTTAGACGTATTCTGATGGAATATAAGCTTTTACTTCATCATTACATTATTTTTGTTGTGAGTTCAGAACCAACATCCAAAATAACTGAACAAAGGTAGTAAAAGTGATGAAGATGTCTCAGTAGGCCTGGAGGTCAGCTGAGCTCCCTGCTGTGTGTCCTGTTGTACAGAAACATCAGTGACTGTCTGAGACTCTGACAGGAAGAACGCTGCTGACGTTCTTCCTGTCTGACTCTGAACTAACAGACAATGTGAGGGAAGTCGGTATCAGCAGCGTCATCCTCTCTGACTGCCCTGAACTCATGTGTTCACCACTTCTCATCACACGTTTCCTGAGAGACGCTGATGTTTAGCAGGACTCATGGTCACCGTCTTAGTTTAGCATGTTAACATGCTAACATTAGATAATTAGCACTAAACACAAAGTACAGACTGGTGAGAATGGCATTAGCAGTGTTGCCAACTATTTTCAATGGAAAGTAGCTAAAGAGCACTGGAAAAAGTGCTCAGATACTTTACTGCAGTAAAAGTACTAATACCACAGTGTAGAAAAACTCTGTTACAAGTTCAAGTCCTGCATTCAACATCTTACTGAAGTAAAAGTACAAAAGTATTAGCATTAAAGTATACTTAAAGTACATCAAAAGTATATCAAAGATATATAAGTGGAAATACTTAAGTAAAGTGCCTGAAAATTGTACTCAAACACAGTAACTTCACGTAGTTCCTTTCCACAGCTGTAATTCAATTCAGTTCAGTTTTATTTATATAGCGCCATATCATAACAAAGTAATCTCAGGGCACTTTTCCATAAAGAGCAGGTCTAGACCGACTCCTTATGTTTACAGAGACCCAACAATGCCTACCAAGAGCAAGCACAAGCGACAGCGGCAAGGAAAAACTCCCTTTTAACAGGTAGAAACCTCGAGCAGAACCAGGCTCTGGGTGGGCGGTCATCTGCCTCGCCCGGTTGGGTTGCAATGTGTGACTGTCTGTATGAAATCAAGATCAAATCATTTTGAATGAAAAGAAAGGAGAAAAGTTCCCTGGACAAACTCCAGGGAACTCCAGGGAACAAACCGTTTGTAGGATGGGTTTGTCTGGTTCTGGTTCTGGTTCTGGTTATTAACCGTCCTGTTTCCTCTCACCTGTTTCGGGGCATAAAGACGTCATCAGCTGATTCCCTCCTGAGTCGACGTCATACTTCCTCCACTCTGAAGTCTGCACGTTTCCTCCAATCACCACGCGCAATCCCTGTTTCTTCAGGTACATGTGTGTCCCAGCCAATCCAAACGCTCCATTCGTGTTGTAGCAGCTCCACGCCGGCGCTCTGCTGCAGTCTCTGAGTTTGGCGAGGCGGGTGTGGAGCGGCAGGTGGGGGCTGGGATCGGCCCAGAGACACCTGGAGGACTGAGTGTGGATCAGCGTGGCTCCGCCCAGCCATGCCCACTGCTGGGCAGGGTTAGTGACATCACAGCGTCCCAGGATGACCACCTGACTTTGGGTTAACAGACACAACCTCTTCGGGGTCAACATGATGAGGAAACCGGCTGAGGAGACACAAGTTCGACACAAAGGTTAATAAATCTTTAAAGATCAGCTCGCTGCCGTGCAGAGAGGGTCTAGATACTGTCCTCCTCCAAAACCCTCTGGAGGTCAGAGGACTGACTGTGTGTGGAGCTCAACAGAAAAAGCAACCTGTCTTACTTTCTACTGAAGAACTGGTCCCTTTAAACCAGCTGACAGTGACCTCTGTGGATTATCAGGACTGGATTATTATTCAACAAGCCACAATGGTTTTAATCCTCTGAGGAGCACAAACTAACAGAATCCACCTCCACATGTCTGTCTGGTTGTATCACTCACAGCTTCTTTGTTATAATGTGGGTGAACTGAACCTTTAAAGGATAGAGTTCACCTGGTGGTGAAATGATTGTCTTCAGGCTCTGATGATGTTTGCTCATCAGCGCTATCTCATAAGAAAGAGCTTTAAAAAATAAAACACGTTGTCAGAGGTTATTCATGGGAAATGGACTCCTAAATGAGAAATGAAAATGTTGACTGTGTGAAACTGCTGGTGTCTGATCTCAGGTGACATTACCTGACCGGCAGAGGCCTCAAATCTACCAGCCAGACGCTTTTTAAAATATAATCATTTTAATGATTATTTAATTAGTTAAACTCTGCTCAAAGCGTGCGTTCTTTCATCTTAAATAAAAGATGTTTCACTGTGAACACTTTCTCACTCAGAAACAAAATGTTAACTTGTCTGCTGCAGACAGATGTGGAGCTGCTTTCAGTCTGCAGTGGAGAAGCATTTATCTATTTCTAATTATTGTGTAACTGTAGGAAGCTGTGTGGCTGTAAGGAGACAGAGTCAGATTCTGTTTCTTATCACTGAGTGAACAGAGAGTCTGATGGACAGACGTGAGATGCCATCAGAAGCCTCACCAGCATGAGCAGTGGCTCTGGGTTGGTGTATAATCTCTAACCAACATGTGTTGTGTGTTTTATAGCTGATCAGGACTCAGTCAGGAGTCCAGGTGAACACTGAAACAGGTTTCTCTCGATGTCATGGATCTGGTCTGGACAGGAACTGGAAACTCACTTCACTGTGTGTGAAATATACTCTGAACTGAGTACCTTCACTCCAGTCGTGTACCTAAAACTTTTTACCTAAAACGTGTTTGTCTCAGTCAGCCTGAGGAAACAGTTTCATATGTTTTTATCTTTACAGATCCAGATGATTCAAATATAATCAACAAATAAATCCTGATCTATTATTATAGAGTTACCGGCTGTCATTCTGCACGACACGAGTACTTTTACTTCTGTATATTGTGAAGCTCATACTTTTGTATTTTTACTGAAGTAAATCTTTAAATGCAGGACTTTTACTTGTCACAGAGTATTTCTACACTGCAGTATTACTACTTTTAAAAGTACTTCTTCCACCACTTCCTTTCATTAATAATAAATAATAAATTACTAATAAAAAATCACCTCATACAGCTCATTTATCTAACACATATTAATAAAACCATGTTACTTTGTTTATGTTGAGCAGTTACTGGTACTTTGATTGTATATTATATTATTATTATATATTACAGCCTGCAGGTTCCTGTGTATTTATTTAGTGTTTACAGGGTATCAGCCAAATACTTATTGGGTACCTGTATGTGAGAATAAACAGCTGACAGTGTACTAAGTACCTGCTCACAGTAGTACTACAGAGTACAGTGGTATTATTACTGAGCAGGCAGGAGCAGTGGAGTAACTTTATACTGAAATCTATATTTTATAGAATATATATTATAATTATAGAATATATATTTACCAAAAAACACTTTGGGAAATGAAAATGAATTAAAATGGAGAACTTATTATTATTATAGTTTTTATGTCTTGTTGTTACGCCTTCAGTATGTACTGAGGGATTAAAGAAGTCCTGACAGTAATGTGGCTCAGGTTTGTTACCTGTTCTGCTTCACCTGGACCCAATACGTATTTCTTTGGTACAAAATCTTCACACAGTGACCTGAAGCGTGTGACTGAACTAGAACTTAAAAAGCTGTTAGTAGTCTGATCACATCACATACAGCCAGTCTGTCTCTGCCCACAGATAAAGACAAAGTCAAACACCAACTCTTCATCGCTGCAGTACTCACACACACAGCCGAATCTCTCAAGCATCAGTAAAAGCAGAATCATGGCGTCCATGCTTCTCTGCTGCAGCGTTCGTGTGTCCTCCAGCTTCAGACGAGCAACACAAGAACTGAAGGGAAGTGAGTCTTTGTGGGAGGAAAGAGTGAGCGAGCAGCGCTTCCTTCTGTTCTATTGTTGTGGAGTTTGGAGTGAAGGAGTTCTCGGTGACTGACGTGGAAACACTCGTCTGTCGGAAATGCCAGAGTACACCCCCCATGTTCAGTTGCTCTAACAAACCTGAAGAAGAAAACCTCCAGCAGCAGGAGGAGGAGATTAACATGTACAATCAGCACAACTTCTATAATATCAATAATAATAATAATAATACACAGAGAGAAGAAGAAGAAGATCTGACGTCTCGTCCTTATTTAGTTTCAAATAAAAAGTGTTCAGAGGATCCAGTCTGGATTCTCTGTGTTTGTGTCCCAGGTTGGTGGAGCTGGAGTTTACAGAGGAGCTGTTCCCTGAAGGCAGCACAGGACAGAGAGGCAGGTCTGTGGTGTTGCTTAATGATCAATCACATTATTGATCTTTTCCTCCAGTAGAAGTTTGTATTTTCATGTTAAAGTCTTTCAATTCAAACTGTCCCCCCCCCGTCCCCCCCTCCACTGACATCCTGTCCTGGCCAGGAGGAAGAGGAGGAAGAGGAGGGTGGGACATCTCCTCCACCTTCCACATCCTGACTGCAGCCTTCACACACAACCAGCACACAACACACTCGACCTTCACTGCTGCTCTGACACTTCATCAAGTCACACACACACACACACACACACACAGTCATAAAGCTCTTCCTCTTCGTCTTTCAGGTTGAGTTTCTGTTCAGGAAACCTCGCCTTCCTCTGCAATTAGACACTTCCTCAGCCAATCAGAGAGCGGGACCTTGAACACACGCCCAGACCCTGACCTCTGACCTCTGACCTCTGTGAGGAGGTGTGAACTGTCTGGATGAGGAGGAGCAGCTTCAGCTTTATGATGCTGTAAATACACAAGTTTAAATGTAAAAGTTCCTGTTTGCTAACAACAATATGTGTGTGTGTGTGTGTGTCTGTGTGTGTCTGTGTGTGTGTGTGTATCATATATCATATCACGCCGTTTTATAACGTAACAATGATTTCACTTTATTTACATAAATGTATTATAAATGTAGTATTTCATCTCCAAAATAATATAAAGGGTCTTCAGCCTTCAGCCTTCAGCCTTCAGGTGGCACTGAGGGAAAAGAAATTCACAGTGGAGATTTTAAAAGCAGTGAACGTTCTCAGGTCTCAGTAATGAACAGTTTAAACTACAGAACCAGGATCCAGGTTCTAAAACTGTGGAATGATCCTGCAGGACCCAGAAGACACCAGCAGATGGCACCCCCCCCCCCCCCC
>LKNJ01005378.1:32770-46087 GCA_002120245.1 Maccullochella peelii
CACACACACATCTGTCTGCAGCTGCTTCACTGCCGCTATGCCTCAGATAGGAAGCTGAAGCTTTGCTGTTCGGTCGCTCTGCAGGTACGATGCAACTTCTGGTCTTTGTTCTCAGCTGGGTAGGTGTGGTTGAAGGTGGGGGGGTGAGCAGCACCTGTCCAGGTGTGTGCAGGTGTGAAAGTGTGGGGACGCTGCAGCGTGTGGACTGTGTGGACGTCGGTCTGAGGTCGGTTCCCTCCAACCTGAGCAGCTCCACCTCCTCTCTGTGAGTACAAACTCGCTCTGTTCAAGTCGTGTTTGGTGTTTTCTTCCTTATTAAAGCTTCAAATATTAAATTAAAAGAAACTTTCAGCAGCAAGACAACAAGGTTCAGTTATACTGTAGAAACATTTATATATTTAGAGAAACAGTCATTTTACAGTCATGAGGATTTTAAACAAGCAAACTTTAAAAAACATTTGTGTTTGTGACACAAAATGGTTTTAAAATATTATATTATTATTATTATTATTATATTTAGGAACAGAAACCTGATTCACTGAACTTTATTATTATTGTTTTTGACTCAGTTTGTTAAATTCTGTGTATTTTCAGTCAAATGGTTTCCATTAACAGTAAAGAACAGTAGAGACTCAGCGCTTCAGTAAATTAAACCGCTTTAACCATCGAGACCACCATGGTCCTCCTCAGGTCCTGGTCCGGTTCTCCTCAGGTCCTCCTCATGTCCTGGTCCGGTCCTCCTCAGGTCCTGGTCCAGTTCTTTTATTTGTGGACGTTCATTCAAATATTTTAGAATAAATTACAAATAAACACAAACTGATGGAAAATACTGAGTGCAAGAAAATAAAGTTTTTGTGTCATCAGTTTATAATATATATATTTATAATTATACACAATTATGTTTATGTCAGTAAAATTTAAATAACTATAAAATCTCAAGAAGAAACTTTCGTATTCAGCAGTTAAATATTCACATTCAGAAAAACACAAAGCTGTTTTACAGCAAAGGTTTCAAAACTAAAGTCTGCTGAAGACGGCAAACAGAATTAAATATATAAAATACAGTTTTATTCTCCTGAAGGAGAAATTTCTCTTCGTTCAAAGAAATTTTCTCATAAAATCCACGAAATATGCTGATAAAAAATAATTTATTACAAGACTTTAATTCAAATTGAATGAATTGTTTCTTGTAAAATAAGATTTGTCTCTTTAATCTTTTATGAAATCAGACTTTTTGTTTTTGTCCTTAAATCAAGTCCCATTCATTTTAATGAGAAGTGAATGTTTTCATTTAATACTTTAATGTCATTAATTAGATTCATTCTGGGTTTGTAACCTCCAGAATAACAACAACAACAACAACAACAACAATAATAATAATAATAACAATAATAATAATAATAATAACAATAATAATAACAGCAACAATAATAACAATAACAACAACAATGGTAATAATAACAACAATAACAATAATAATAACAACAACAATAATAATAATAACAACAATAATAACAATAATAATAATAACGATTTCAATGCACAAACAATAAACAAACAATAAACCCAGCGTGTTTCCGCCTGGACTCGCGGGCTTGAACTGTTTGTCGTCTCAAACTAACAAATAAATAGCAGACGTGATAAACAGCAAACAGGAAACCTGGAGGTGAAACGGAATAATTCTACAAAACATAATGATCATCGACCGTCTCGTATTAATAAAGCATAGCACAGTGTAACAGTGATTGGCTCCTGCAAACAATAATAATAATAATAATAATAGTGGTAAATCATATGTTATCAATACTGTTTCTGATTATGTTTTTTACATTTAAATAAAGACAAACTATAAATAAATAGAAACAAATTATTGATAAATAAAGACAAATTATTGATAAATAAAGACAAACTATTGATAAATAGAAACAAACTATTGATAAATAGAAACAAACTATTGATAAATAAAGACAAACTATTGATAAAGATAAACTATTGATAAATAGAAACAAACTATTGATAAAGATAAACTATTGATAAATAGAAACAAACTATTGATAAATAAAGACAAACTATTGATAACTGTTTGAGTTTAATATAAATATAAATAGTTGTTACTGACATCAGATCCTGAATCACATAATTATGAGAAAGTTAATTAAAGAAGGTTTATTAGTTTATTAGCTCCTTCAACAACAAGAAATAAAAATCATTAAGAAAAGAAACACATCAGAATTATGAGAAACATTCTCTTGTATTATCTTATTATTATTGTCTTATTATTAGTACTCATTATATCATTATATCAAAGAGACATTCTCAGTGGAATATTTCTCATTATCATGAGTTACTGATCAGATACTAACTTTTAGTTTCTCATAATAATGAGATTATTATTATTATTTTCTTATTGCTGTTACATATTATATCATAATTATGAGAAACTTTCAAACAATAATGATGAATTGGTATGTTGCTCACAATGAATAAATAATAATAAAACTGTCACAAATAATGAATTTATGGCAGTTTAAAGGTCAAACTGTAGTTCAAATATAAATAAAGTTAAATAACAGTAATACGGAAATAACACTCAGTTTTGACCCACTAATCTTTAGTGTGTATGTGTACTTATATACGTCTGTATGAACTAGTACCAGTACTACACTGTAAATACGAGTGAAAGTTATTATAATTATTATGAGCTTTGAACTTAAAGTATCAAAAGTAACAGTTCACTAAAAATGTGTCTGTGTCACGAATCACGGCTGAACCCAAGCAGGTAACGGGAAGAAATGTCTTTTATTGTGAAGGCAGGCAGGAGTGGTGAGGAAAGTCTTTTATTGTGAAGGCAGGCAGGAGTGGTGAGATGGTGGCCAGCTGGAGTTTGGGGCTGAGGTGGGGGGCAGTAATCCAGGAGGGGGCCTGGCAGAGGGATGAGAGCTGGCTGGTGGGCAGGCTCACAACAAACCATGAATGACCCAACGATCCTGCAGGGATTGGTTGTTGGTGCAGGTTTTTGATAGCATGATGGCTTGGTAGCAGGCAGGTGTGCTGATCCCAGATGACGGGCAGGTGTGCAGTGAGAGAGACGGGGGGCAACGGGGGAGGGGAACAAGCAGACAGACAGACAAAACCAAAACGAACAAGGCAGGAGTCACAGAAGAGGGGTCGTGACAGTACACCCTGATAACCATACAGGCACTGGAATACCTGTAGCAGAGGTGGGCAGGGTGTTATGGGCATACTGGGCCAGATGAGACCAGGGACAACACCATTCCTCCAATTCTGTCAGGAGCCGCCAGGAGCACCGCCAGGAGCTCTGCCAGGAGCACCGCCAGGAACACCACCAGGAGCACCGCCAGGAACACCGCCAGGAGCTCACAATTGCCCACATCATTATTTCTTTCTGCAGGACTAAGATGGTGGGACAGGAGTGAAGCTTACCATCCACCACACCGATGTCTGAGGCGTCCACTTCAACCACAAATTGCTTCAACGGGTCCGGCTGAATGACAATGGGTGCCGAGGTAAAGCAGTTCTTGAGATCCTGGAAAGCTGCTTCTGCCTCAGGAGTCCACAGGAAGTGTCTGGAGGAGGAAGGTAGATCTGTTAGTGGGGCTGTCAGCTGGCAGGGCTCGGCCACTCGAGGACTGAGCTGGGTCCTTCGGCGACGATGTCACCAAGGAAGGAGACAGAAACTCCTCTGCTCACTAAAACCTGCTTCACAGCACTCTCACCTGTTGTACATAACAACAATATACACACCTGTATTCTAGCACTTGAAGAAGGAATAAGTGAAGTCCACCTGTAATACACTATTCAAAATATACATAAAGTGCTTATTAAAAAACATATATGAGAATAAAATGAGTCTGTGGTGATCCAGTGGAGTAGACGGGACCACATGGTGGGTTTGTGTGAGGAGACAAACAGCTGGACAGGTGTGTTCTGTTCTGTTTCAGAGATGTGAGTATGAATGAGCTGTTGGAGCTTCCTGCCCACGTCTTCAGCAGCCTCCACCGCCTCCACGAGCTGTGAGTAAATGCCTTTAAAATAAACAGACAAAATTAACAGCAGCACCCCCCCACCCCCACCCCCCCAGATGTTTGGTACAGTCCAGGTGTAAAGTTTAACTGCTCATCATCAGTCACATGTTGCACCTGCTGGTCTGAAGAAATGCTCATAAACCGAAATGCAAAATTAAACTGTTTGTTGTTTAATCATGTGACCGTGACGGTGAGAGGAAATGACATCACCAGGTGTGTGTGTGTGTGTGTGTGTGTGTGTGCGTGTGCGTGTGCGTGTGTGTGTGCAGCCGGCTGGCAGGAACCAGACTGACGAAGATCTCCAGAGATGTTTTCACAGGACTCTCCGGTCTGAAGCTGCTGTATGTGCTGCTCTCATTTATAATTCATGTTGTATATTTGAAATGTATTTTAAAATGCACAATGTTACCCTGTACAGCAGTTTTATAAACACATTAATACTAAAACTTACTGAAAACTCCCTGATTTAAAATAAAATACTAAAAGAAATAGTTATCTGTGATAAACTGCTGTTTTTCTTATTGAAGTCAAACTCTATTAAAAGCTTTAGAAATAATAATTATTTCATGTTGTTCAGATTAAAGAACGATTCCATGTCAGAATTTATTTTCACATTATAACCAGATATTTTTCAGGTTGGAACTTTTTATTTTGTTGGATCATGAAAATTTCTTGTTATAATAAGTTGTTTTGTTCATATATTTATAACGACAGACTGAAGAGGAGATGTGTTTTGTGCTGGTGGAAGAAATACTAGTATAAAATAAAGCTTTTAGTAAGTCAGTTGTTACGTTTCAGGGTTGTTTATTGATGAAGTGACTTACTGGAACTAAACAGAATATTTCATCATGTCTTTGTTTTAGTCCGACCGTCTGAAACGTCCTTTAGTTTATTAAAAACCAGAAACACGTTTTAGAACTTTCCTGTATTTTTTCTGTGTGTTAATCAGAACTCTGCAGAACAATCATCTGAAGACGGTTCCCTCTGAAGCTTTGGAGAACCTAAAGAACCTGCGCTCTCTGTGAGTCACTCAACCTGATTATTACATTATTATACAGATCTATGTCATCATAAAATTAACAACTCATCACCACAATCAGCTGAATCAAAACTGTCCTGAGAAGAAATTTATCAGATATATAAATATTTGTTTCCTGACAAACACCAGCGGCGGCCGCATGAGTAACAAACAGGAAGGAGGTCCAGGTTGAAGAGCTCAGTGTGTTCAGACACGATGCTGCTCTTTCTCTAACTGACACTAACCAAGTTGTTTCTGAGCCTCGACCCACCGTGAACCCCATCCTCAGCTTCCTGCTCTGCTACATCACGTTCAGGCCGGACCTCCAGCAGACCTGCAGAGCCTCCTCAAGGCCATGACCAGGGATTCAAACTCGTGCATTAACATTAGACACAGACATGTCAGTGCTGACAGTCAGAGAGAGAAACTGGACAGGTAGACCACTGGAGACGCTGAGACCTGAATTCTCACGTGTCCCTTAACCAAAGCTGATCTCCAGGGTTCGATACTGATAAAAAGGTAAATCCTTGTCAGACGATAGCCAATGGGTTCCCAGATTGCATTTCAGCCAATGCATTCTGCCTCTTTTGCGCTCCACACGGACCGTTTACCTGCATGCAACCAAAGCCCGCTCTAACGTGATTGGTCAGTACTACCCGGACTACAAACGGAAACCAGAAAGCTTCCGATATTAAAATCTTGTCCCTTGCCTACAGATTGTGCCTTCATGTGCAGAGGTCTGTTAATAAGATTAAGATTAAAGTTGTCCTGAACAGTATCACTGCACACACTAATGATGGTCTTCAGTCTGCAGGAACCCTCTGAACTGAGCCTCCTCCAGACGTTTCTAGCTGCTGTAACCGACAGTTAACACCTCTCTGTTGTTCACAAGTGCCAATCTCTGCCTCACACTTCACAGCAGCAGGAGGTGGAGGGTGGAGGGTAGAGGGTGGAGGTGGGTATCAGCCACATGCGAGCTGCCTGTTTGTGGTTGTGTCCCCACAGCGCCTGTCAACACCAGAAATTACTACCATGCAGCCAAAGAATGTGAGGACCTCCCTGATGGAGAGAAACTGTTTGTTCTGTATGAACAACAACTCGCAGGAACTCCTCCATGTTCACGTTTCACTTCTTCTTCTTCTTCTTCTTCAGGATCTCCTCCATGTTCGCGTTGCACTTCTTCTTCTTCTTCTTGTTCTTCTTCAGGAACTCCTCCATGTTTGCGTTTCACACCTTCTTCTTCTTCTTCAGAGTCACTGAGAAGAAACCAAAGACACTTCAGCGTCTACAAACAGCTGACAATAACATGACCCCGGCTGTGATGCTGATTAAAACATAATAATAATAATAATCATAAACTTGATTTCTATAGAACAACTCATGCATCACACAGTGCTTCACATAGAAACTAATAATCATCACATTTACAATAAAACAAAGATCAATACAATAAAATTGGATTAAATTAAATTTAAAAATAGACAAAATAAGATAATTGATATAAAGTTATAATAATAATAATACATTTTAGTCATATTGCACCTTTTAAAACACCTTTAACAGTTCAGCACAATAATTCAATAAAATCCAGCAAATAAAAGTAGAGAATAAAACAACACAAGATAAAAACTGTTAAACAAACTAAAAACATGAAACATAATGAAAATAAAAGTTTAGACATTAACATCAATAAAATTATTTTAAAGAGAAGTTTTAAGAAGTGATGTAACTGCAGCTGACAGGGAGAAGTACTCAGATATTTTACTGCAGTAAAAGTACTAATACCACAGTGTACAAATACTCTGTTACAAGTTAGTCCTGTGCTCAAAACTACAAAAGTATCAGCATCAAAATATACTTAAAGTACCAAAACTAAAAGTACTCATCATGCAGATTCATCTATATGACATTATTGGATTCTAATTATTGATGCATTCATGTGTTCATCACTTTAATGTTGCAGCTGTAAAGATGGAGCTGCTTTTAATCACTTTATATTCTGCTGGTGGATTAATCAATAATATTACATAATCATTTATTAGCTGATTATAATTAGTTTTAATAATCTGAATCTGAAAAGTAACTAAAGCTTTAAAATAAATGTAGAGCAGTAAAAAGTAGAATATTGGCCTCTGAGATATGGTGCAGTAGAAGTAGTAAATGGAAATACTCAAGTAAAGTACAAGTACCTCAAAATGGTACTTAAGTACAGTACCTGAGTAAATGTACTTATTTTCTTTCCACCTCTGTGTCCTGACAGTAAAAGGCCAGTCAGCTTTAGTCCTGAACCAGGACAGCAGAGCCCGGTCTGAGGCCAGCAGCGAAGAGCTTTAATGTAATCAGTAAAATGTTAAACTGAAACAGAAACAGCTGCTGGTTTAATAATAATGGAGACGTGGTGACATTAAAGCATGAATGAGCCTCTGGAGGACACACCTGATGTTTGAGGTTTCTGTCTCCTTCTTTGCGTCTTCACGTCTCTGTCTCCTGTCCGCTGAGACTGAACAGCACTTTGTCTCCTCTTGTCTTCGACCCTCCAGACATCTGGATGCTAACTTCATCTCCCACCTTCCGGCTTCCTCCTTTAAAGGCCTGGCATCTCTGCGTCACCTGTGGCTGGATGATAACGTCCTGACGGAGGTTCCCGTTCTGGCTCTGAGCGCTCTGACGGAGCTTCAGGCTCTGACTCTCGCCCTCAACTCCATCAGCTACATCCCCGACGTAGCGTTCGCCTCCCTCCGCCAGCTGCTGCTGTTGTGAGTAACTTACATGAAACTAATGTTCACAGGATTAAATCATGCTAGTAGGATGCTAGTAGGCTAACACACAGCGTGTTATTTTAACATGGAGTAGTTGTTAACATGTTGGTCAGGAATCGCAGCAAATACAGTTAGCTGTGTTTGCAGGTGGGAAGCCAGTGAGGGATGTTGTTGCTCTCGCTGGTTGGTCAGAGGAACTTCTCAGTGGGGGGTGGGGGGGTTAGTGATAGCAGTCAGTACAGTTAGCGGTGACGAGGTCTGAGCCGGTCCCCCAAAGAACAACAACAGCATCAGTCAGTTCAGCCCCAAAACAACATCTGTTTACGTTCAGCCACAGCGCCCCTGCTGGTCCAAGTGATTCTGACTGTTGGAATCAAAGGGGGAAGTCAGGTGACGTTGCTGAGACACAAAGTCCACAGGGAACTTCCTGTTCACTTCCCGTTTCCTCCCAACAGTCAACCATCATGACCGCCATCATCCTCTAACCTTAACCACCTGCTTATTATTGTAACCATGACAATGAAGGTCCTCTCACCTTTAGGAAGTCATTTTAACTCAGACCAAACCAAACCCTAACCAGAGCATCAGACAGACAGACAGACAGACAAAAAATAATTTTTTTGTTATTATTTTTTATTTTTCATAACATTTGTCACATTTGCACATTTTTGATTGTTTGGTAGCAAAAATAAAATAACTGAAGGTTTCCTCCAAATTCTCCACAATTTGTCAAACTGATTATTAAGATTCTAATTATTCTTATTATTATTTTTAAATGACAGACAAAATACTTAAATTATGAACTTCATTCATTTTCCTTCAATCTTATTTTTTGGAATATACTAAAATGATTAAAAGACAAAACATTAAGACAAAAACACCTAATTTGTGTTTGATTTTTGAGGCTTTTTGGGGGGTTTCTGTTTCGATTTTCAACATATCAAAGGTAACAAAAAACATACTCAAACGAAACTCAACGAAACTGAACATCAAATTCGCATTTAGCTTCAGCCTGTAAACTAAATACTATTTAGGATTAAGTGTCTTTGTTAGTTTCATAATTACAGCTAAAAATAAATTATAAATAATGTAATTGATTAAAAATATAAAATATTGTGTTATTAAAGTCCACAGAGACAGAGGAGGAGGAGTTTCTCCTTTAAGTGAACCACCAGAGGAGTTCAAACAGCCTCATATTTGTGGTCACAGCTCACAATTACCCTCCATCTCCTGCAGCGAGCACGAGTTCCCATCACTGTTCCCCAAACAAACCTCCGACTCGTAACAGTCAGATAAAAGAGAATAATATTAAAGTTACAACTAGAATAAAATGTGCAGTAAAGATGAAACGCCGGGACGCACACTGAAGAACTGTAGGATAATTATTTTAACTTCATTTCTAACACACGTCTGGTTCAGGCTGATGTTCTTCATAATGTTATTTCTTATTCATTCATTCTTTTGTTTCCAATCACTCAACATAAAACATGAATAATCGAATCAGTCACACACCTGCACATATTAATCTCACTGTCACTCATTCGTCCAGGTATTTTATTTCTTCTTAAACGTCTGTAAACTTTCACACAATAATCTGTTTGTGTCTTTATACACGAGCAGCAGTTTAATGTAACTTACGAGTACAGCGTTTATACTTCTATTCCACTAATATTGTACTTTTTACTTCATTATATTGATCTGATAACTGGATTTAGTGATTACTTTACAGATTAAGATTTTACATAAAAAACACATTACAGATTAAACTTCCCAACAGTGTATAAAACAGCCAATTACTAATTAAAGAAATTACTATTATTAATATTAGTAAAATGTAAAATGGTGAGGACACATTCATGCATCAGTAATAATAATCCAGTAATATAATATAACATGATATAATATAATATGACATGATATTATATAATATAATACAATATTATATCATATTATATTATATTATATAGCAGTCACAAGGGCCATTTTTCTGAATTATGTGTATTTTTACTTTTTGTACTTTGAGTACATTTTCTGTTAATCCATGTATACTTTTAATTATTCAGTGCAGGAGTATTTGTATATTGCAGTATTGCCACTTGGACTGATCTGAATACTTCCTCCACCCGTGATGAACAGAGCTATAACAGATATGGTGGAGTAACTGTGTGTGGGGTGGAGGCTGTGGCATCTTTACAGCATCAATGCATCTGGCGGGCATTTATCTAGATTGGTCTATTACTACGTAGAGCTGTAGGAGATAGATCCGCCTGCGGTCTCTTTGTTTCCAGCAGCAATTTGATTTCATCAAAGACTCTGAGGTCACTATAAAACTCCTTCCTCCAAATCTTAATTTGAAGAGTTCATTATCAAAAGATCCATATTGAATTTTAAGCACATGGAGTCAAACACTCGACGACACGACTGACGATCTGAATCAGACGATCAGCATTAAATATATCTGAGTTTTAGCAGATTTAACTTGAACATTACAGAATATACTGAATGATGAATCTTATTCAGGATTTTGGAAACAAGCTTTAATTTGAACTAAAAGCTAAAGTGACTAAACTACATTTAAGAGCAGAACATTAAGACAAAATGCTCTTTCCTTAGTGCGTTGTTTCTTTATTATAAGAGTCTTACAATAGAAATAAATGCTATAGAAACACCTCGTTAATGCACTAACTGTAGTTGAACACCACAGAGAGCTTTATAACAGATAAAACATTTCTCCTTTTTATTTGAAAAGCTCTGACTGATGGTGGATTCTGGTGTTCTGTCAGTTCTGATAAACAACATTTTTCAGCCCTGAGTTGTGTCCGCAGGCATTGACCAATAAGGTTGGGCAGACTGTATGTATTGATCTGTCTTTGTAGTTTTAAATTAGAGATGAAACAAGAGAAAGAAACAACAAAGGATCCCGAGCAGAAGTGAAGCTGGTGTGGCCCTCAGAGCACAGGGACACTGCAGGAACGGCCCTGAACATGTTTGATATTATTTACTGCTGCAGTAACAGAAGGTACATTGATCATTGATTAGTGGTATTTATATTGATCCTTGTATCTTCAGTATTTAGATCAGTTCAATATTTCCAGTGTTGATGTTCAGTTTTGTGTTTCTGCAGAGATTTGAGCTTCAACAGGATCAACAGTTTTCCTGCAGCCATCAAACATCTGAGCGACCTGAGAGACCTGTGAGACACACACACACACACAGAAACACACACACACACACACACACACATAGCAACACACACACACACACACAAAAGTACTGTGGACAAAGTACTGAGAGGTGTTATGAGGTAATCCCTCTAACAGTGTAAAAACATTAATTAATATTTCATTGCACTTCTTGTTTTGTAACTCAGTAATAACTCAGTAATAACTCAAACTGTTTTTCCTGCAGGAATCTGCAGAACAACAACATCCGAGTCGTCCCAGAAAACGCTTTCTCTGGAAATCCTTCCATCGAGACCATGTGGGTACCTTCAACCTCCTGTTTGATCACTTATTTTAAAAACTTCACCCAAATATAATTTATACATTTTGCCATAAAATAGTTTTGCTCCTTGTTGCCAATATATAAACAGTGAAGATTTATACTTTCATGTATTTGACATATTTGATGATTTTCATTTTGACAGAAACATGCAGAACAATCCTCTTCACACGGTGGGACACTCATCGTTCCAGCTGCTGCCGGAGCTCCAGACTCTGTACGTCCACACAGTCCTCATTATGTACACTATACCTGTAACTATACACGGTCCTCATTATAATAATTATAATAATAACTTTATTTGTATAGCACCTTTCATGCAAAGATGCAGCCCAAAGTGATTAACAGAACAAGATGAGATGCAAAGAAACAATAACAAGTTAAAATAAGTAAAAACAAGTTTTTAAAAAATCCAGAGAAAAACAGGTAAACAGAAACAGTTTAATCACAACAAACAACAAAACAGATAGGTCTTTAATGTATTTTTAAAAATTCCAAGGGCATTCACTGTTCTAAGATCCAAGAGGAAATGAAGAAATAAATTCTAAAAGATATAGGTAGCCAGTGCAGTGATGTAAGCAGAGGGGTAATGTGGTCTCTTTTTCATGTATTGGTCAAAATCCTGGTTGCCGCGTTCTGAATTAAGTGTAATTTTTTCCCCCTAAAAGACTTTTTAGGGAGCCCAGTAAAAAGAGAGTTGCAATAATGAGCTGTAGAGTCTGGATCTGTGATTGTGGAGCTGTAGAGTCTGGATCTGTGGTTGCGGAGCTGTAGAGTCTGGATCTGTGGTTGTGCAGCTGTGGAGTCTGGATGTGTGGTTGCGGAGCTGTAGAGTCTGGATCTGTGGTTGCGGAGCTGTAGAGTCTGGATCTGTGGTTGCAGGCCACGTGCTGCCATTATTGTTATTGATCTTATTATTAGTATTACTATTATTATATTGCTATTAGTATTATTTTATTTATATATATATAATATATATGGACTAACAGTTATAACAATTCCTCTTCTACTGCTGACGAGACCACATCAACCACAAAACCTTGGGTGAACGGTGACATACTGACGTGCTGCGGTAAGCGTATTGCCTCATTTCCGGTTGCCGGTGCTTCTGTGTTACTGGTTGTGTACTTCGCTGCTCCAGCTAAACTCAGTTAATTTTGTTATATTCTTCACTATAGCGGCTAATTACCTGCTATATACTTAAGCGTACACAAGTTCTGCTTAAGCACTCATAGCTCTCTCCTGTTAGCGACTTTCCGCTAACCCCACAGCTGTTTACACGCTGTTTAGTTGCTAGCTACTGTACTTTAGCTTAGCAGTTAGCGATGGCTTCTTTCTCTCCCTCTTCCTCTCCTTCTCTCTCCTGCTCGGTGTGTCAAATGTTCAGTTACTCCTCTGCCTCCTTTAGTGATAATGGTACGTGTAACAAATGTAGTTTATTCACCGCGTTGGAGGCGAGGCTTAGTGAGTTAGAATCGCGGCTCCGCACCATGGAAAGTCAGTCAGCTGTAGCTAGCCAGCCCCCAGCCGGTGCGAGCCGACCAAAGGTAGCTTCTGCTAGCCGTCTCCCGGCAACTCCCGAGCAGCCGGGAAACCAGGGAGGCTGGGTGACTGTCCGAAAGAAGCATAGTCCTAAACCAAAGCCCACGGTTCTCCACCGACCCGTTCACGTTTCTAACAGGTTTTCTCCACTCAGCGACACACCCGCTGAGAAACCAACTCTGATTATTGGCAGCTCTATTCTGAGAAACGTGAAGTTAGCGACACCAGCGACCATAGTCAAATGCATCCCTGGGGCCAGAGCGGGCGACGTTGAATCCTATTTAAAACTGCTGGCTAAGGATAAGCGTAAATATGCTAAGATTGTTATTCACGTCGGCGGTAATGACACTCGATTACGCCAATCAGAGGTCACGAAAATTAATGTTGAGTCGGTGTGTACATATGCAAAGACAATGTCGGACTCCGTAGTTTTCTCTGGGCCCCTACCAAA
>LKNJ01005379.1:0-23688 GCA_002120245.1 Maccullochella peelii
TGGAGACCTCTCTCATCTTTAAAGTGGGAGAACTTGCACAATTGGTGGCTGACTAAATACTTTTTTGCCCCACTGTATCTAAGTATTAAAACATATTACTAGATAGGATTCTCTAATTAGTTGTGGATTTAGTATGTACACTCAGTGGCCACTTTATTAGGTACCCCTATAAAATCTAATGCAATCCAATTAAACAGCTCAGCTCTAAATTCTACCTAAAACAAAGATTATAATGTTCACTTTTGATTGACACTGTCAGAGAGGTATTCATTCAACTACATGTTTATTATTGAGGTTGTAGTTTGCGGTGGTGTTGAACTGGACTACATTATAGGTGTTTCTAATGGTTTGCCCACCCCATTAACAAACATGAGGGGGAAAAAATATATTAGAAATACATTTCAATATAATGCAGTCCGTAACAACACCACCATTAACTACGACCTCAGTGATAAACATATATTTGAATTAACACCTCTCTGACAGTGTCAACAAAAAATGAACATTATAATCTTCCTAAATGTAGAATTTGTGGCAGATCTGTTGTATTGGATTGCATTGAATTGAACAAGTGTACCTAATAATAAAGTGGTCAGGGAGTGTATATCCCAATTAAAAACATTTCATGTTGATCACTGATTCTGTCTGTTACTGCATGTCGTACTTCAAATACACAAAGGTTGTGGTGATGGAATATATCCACTGAGTGAAAATATTTGGGACTTCGGAAAAAATGCAAGTATATACTATCGATACAGTCTCTGTTTTTATGCACAGCCAACAGGTTGATCGCATGTTGGGGAAGAACGAGCGGGTCAGGTCGGACATGTTTGGAGAATTGCTGCAGGCAGCAAACAACACAGGTGACCTCCGAAGCTGCCCGGTACGTGATGTTTTGTCAGTGTTCATTTTAATGTGATGTTTTTCTTAACAAATTAGACATCTTTACAAAGTTGTGGCGCAATACCTTTCCCCGTTCTGCTGTTTTGTCCAAACATCTGTCTGAATTCAACCATTAGTAAATGCTGATTTGTTACACGCAGCCAATAATGAATAATTAAGCCGTCCAGCTGAACAGTTAGCATGTTACTGTAAAATGGACACAAAAAGGATTCTTGCAGCTACGCAGAGTACACTCTGTGCTTTGTGCTGTGACACTGCACTTGAAGCGGCCGGAAGGAGACGGTGCCAGACTAGTGTTAGGATATAAATAGCAGTAAGGGCATATCCACTGTTTTTCTCTCATCTGTATTTGCTACCGCTGTCTTCCTCTTCAGTGTGCATCAGTGTAGTGAAGCTGAGTGCTCTGCGTTCCCTTAGCCCATTTTTCTCTCGGAAATTGCGAGCTCTGGTATTGACTTAATGAGACTGATGTGCACAAAATACATGCTGTCTGGCTCGTTTCCATCTTTGTAATAGTCCTTATTATGACATTTTGAAGTGATAAGTCACATGAGTTTTATTTCTAAGTGAGTGTGTGTGTGGGAGAAATTTGCTCATTTATTTATTACTGAGACTTAAAAGAAAAGCTCTTATCTCAGTGTGTTCAGAAGTCAGATTGGTCCAGCGCGAGGCAGGGGAACAGTTAGCCACTGCCGACAGTGAAAAACAAAATACACCTTCCAGCAACTCCATAACTGTGTTTTTTACACGTTGGCATCTTATTATGTTTTATACGCTGCACATTTTAGATTTCTATCTTGTGTCTGGCTCACTGGTTTCTGTCTTGTTGATTTTATTCCTGTATCTTTGATTGATGTTTGTAAAGCACTCTGTAACATTAATATTATAATTATTGTATCTTGTTAGCTAACAAACTCATCACCAACACATCCGAGAATCTGATGAGTTACATAAGCCGGCAATTTTGACTTAATGAATTGGGCCATGCTGCTGTTAGTCAAGAAAAGTAATAGAAACAGAAATGCTTAATCTATCTTAAATACATACATACAGTTTGTAAATAAAACAGATTTTGAATTTCTGTAACATTGGCCCCCCTGCTTCCAGTCTTTGTGCTAAGCTACATGTAGATACAATACTACCTCTGTCTTGAACACACATGAAAAATGACATTGAAATAAAAAAAATTTCTTCCCAAAATGTATACAGTCCCTTTAAAAAAACTGTTCAGAAAAAGTTCTTGTAATATCAACTTGGAAAGTATAATTATTTTTGTCTTATAAATGCATTACTGAGAACTTTAGGACTTAATGTTTTTCTTGTATGTACGTTTTTATTATTATGGACCTTCACATGTTTTTCTTCATATTCTACAGAGTGACTGTGGTCAAAGTATCAAGATCCGCCGCGTGCTCATGAACTGTCCGGAGATTGTCACTATTGGATTTGTGTGGGATGCTGAGCAGTCTGATCTTACAGACGATGTCATTCGGTCACTTGGCCCACGTTTGAACCTGTGTGGGGTAAGAGCCGAAGCAAACCAGATGACAAATAGATATGTATTATCTGCTCTAAAAATGACATAAATCCATAAATGATTCATGTTAAAAATTTCAGTGATCACAGTTGTCAGCTATTTTGTGCGTTTTGTCGTTGTTGGTGTCAGTGTGCTGTAATCTTTCGAAAAAAGACTTCAAGGGTATCAAAAACACACACGCATAGATTTTATTGTCATAGGATTTAGCATCTGCCAAAGAGCAATATGTGGAGATCAAACTTGTCTAAATTTGCTCTCTTTCAGCTTTTCAACCGTGTCACTGATGAAAATGCCAAACGGAGTGAGCTACATCTGGTGGGGATGATCTGTTTTTCAAGTAAACATTACTCAGCCTTTGCCTATCACACCAAATCTTCAAAATGGATGTTTTTTGATGATGCTACTGTAAAGGAGGTTAGAAACTCTGCTATTAATCTGCTTTATCCAAGTTCAAAAGTCTACAACCCGTTAGTGTGTCTTACATGCTCTTATATCACACTATTCCCTTTTCCCCAGATTGGATCCAAATGGAAAGATGTTGCCTCTAAATGTATCAGGGGACATTTCCAGCCGCTTCTTTTATTTTACACCAATCCCGAGGGATCACCAGTGTCTAACGAAGATGCACCAAGACAAACCACCATGTGTCCTCGGTACAAAGCCCAAGTAAATGGTGACGCAACAAGTAAGACAGTCCTCCAGTTATCAGCACACCTAACCCTAGCACATCTGACAGACGTTCATGATGTGTGTATTTAGACATTTTTAAAAACTAAATACAGTATGTACATCATTCTTTAGATATAGAGGCTTCAGAAACCCTTTACTTCTATATCAAACAACGTGACGGATTAATGAAGATGTTCTCTTTCACTACTAGCTTTGAAAAATTATATATTTTAGTTCTAACTCAAACAGGTAACCACAGCAGCATAACTTTACAGTTAATATGCTACCAGTTATGTTAACCCCCACATGTGAAATTGCCCTAAGCAAAGGTTAAACTGACAAACTAGATGGTGATTTAAACACCTTAATTTTTTCTTTTGAAAATCCACTTTGGCTTCAGTTCATTATTTTCTTATATCAGGACACCTTGTCTTGCGTTACTGCTTACTAAACACAAACCTTGTCATGTATTATTCTATTTAGACCACAGTCAGTTGCCAAAAAGCATTTAAATAAATCACTCACTACCTTTTGTTGAAAGCTTTGGACCGCATGCATGAAATGACATCAAAGAGTCAGTGACTCAGTTTTTCAGGGAATGAATGAATGAATGAATTTCGAATTTGAACTGAATCGGGATAGGCATAATCCACCATAAACTGTGCAGCCATGAAAAACAATCTCTGTGAAGTTTGTTATTGCCCACAATTAAAATAGTATGTTAACTCTGTGTCAGGTGCACAGTCTTTCACCACCTTGGAATAAATATTACTTCACTACAATTGAAACCAGTATCCTTCCAGCTGTACACATTCATTTAGAATGGTGATGAGGCCTTTACATCAGCACCGTAAAGTATGAATACGGCAATAAAAATTAAGTATTCCCTGTATAAACACATTTCTTTTACATTTTCACGTGCACTCTACTGCCAATCAGAAATAAGTGTTGACCCAGACCATGAAAGCTTACAAACCACTACTATAACATGGCATCACCTAAATAATCAAAATGCAGCTGCTATAAACATTTTGATGCACATTTAATGTATACTTTCATTTTTACTTCATTATCATAGTATTTTAAACTACGTCAACTCTGTGCCACAATACTATTCTAAAATAGCAGATTTTTCCTACCAGAAAAGGAAGTTTGAGTCTCAGTGTAACACAAATGATGGTGTCAAAAGCGTAACAGTAGGCAGCTAATGTCCTTCTCAAAGGTGCACATATACCTTATATTCATGTAAAAATGCTGAAGTCACTATGTTTTATTGCTGTATACACATTGGTTATATGGGTTATTCAACTGAACTTTCCACTGCGATGTTTACAATGAGTTTTTTCTAATAATAGTGGTTAACTGTGGCCAGACAGCAATCACAGAAATTAAGATTATCCTTTGTAATGTGTCAGGGAACTTGAGGTGAGATGAAACTGCTGCATAGTGTATTTAGTATTAACGATCATGATAGGGATCAGAATGTCGATCAATTTCAATTTGTCTAATAATCTCATTTCCATTAATCCCAATCTATCATAGCATCTGAACATTTTTTATGAAAGTTTCACTAAGTAAAATGAAACATCAAATAATGTCAGTACCTGTGACAATAACAATTTCACTCCGCAAATTACAGTTATGGTATGCATTGCGAGAGTGCCGTTAAACCGCAGGCAGAAAGATTGTCCTTCCCTGTCTGCTGGCTTGAACTTGACATGAGGATGATGCCTCTGTTGCACACAGATTACCACCCACGCCTCCCTCCCTAATCCCTGCTCCTGTGGCCAAGCGCACTCATGCTCCTGCTACACAGTTCTCACTCCTCCCCTAGACATTTCCGATGTTTGCCTCCATTAATTTATCTGCTTGCTTCTTTTTTTTGGCCATGGCGTCTTGCCCATTTAGATGGATTGTTTTGCTTTAGTGTGGTGCCCAGACACTTTGACTGGCATGGGACTGGATACTTGTTTTAATGAAAATAAGCGTAAGTGATTTTTTCTTTCAGAGTGAGATATGGCTCCGTTATTTATTTTATTTGTATTATTATATGCATTGTATGAATTATTTACTGTTATCTCTTCTGTTAATGTAGTTTATATTGAGGTTTACTGAAGTACTATTAATTTGCCCTGCCATACATAGTATTATGTAATATCCACTCTTACTACTACAACTACAACTACAACTAGCAAAGCCAACTGCCCTGCAGTGTTATACTGTACTTACTTACTAAGCGTGAGTCTCGGTATAACTTCAGGCAACATGAAAATCCATAATACTACAGCTTACTGACCGCTGTTGTAACATCCAGCAGCCACACACGTGCACACAGCATTATGCATTTTGTTTTTACCTCATGTTTCAGAGAGGCTATTTATTATACTGTTCTTAATAAAAATATGGAGCATCTTCTTGAAGTACAGTACAAATTGAATAAAAACACAAATATAAATAGGGAAACAATGCTGCAGAAAGTGGTCTAACTATGCAAAAAGGAGAAGTAAACTTGAAAGAGAGTGCAGCTATTGGGTGAATGTGTTTATTTGGAGGCAGACGTTCGCAGTTCACAGCATCTCTGTTTCTCACAGTGACGTGCTTGCTACAGAGGCAAAGAAACATGCCATAGGGTTGGCAAATGTGGTAGCAATAGTGTATTTTAACAATGCTAATTATGCACTGGCATCTGTTCTTTGCTAAGATTTTTTTTTTTGTTTTGTTTCTTGACCCCCATTATAGTTGCACTGAAATGTGTAATGAATGACAGAGGAAGAGTCAAAAAATTACCTGGCTGCGTAGCCTTCGTGGTCAGAGAGCTGACCCTGTTACCTTAAGCTAAATACCTCTAGTGCACAACACAGTGTGAATTAGTTTCAGCCCAGCAAAAGATGCAGGGCTATCACATATGCTCACATAACACCTCTGGTAAACCTCATATGTGGAAGACCAGGATGATGTACCTGTTGACACATACTTACATAAACAGTCAAGTCAAACCCTAATTGGTTGTTCATGCCCCATGATGCTTTATGCAGGTAAAGGGAATTTAGGGCCAGTTATTTACTTTATGTGCTTCACTGATGTCAGAAGCAGAAAATGTTACTTAAGAGCCAAAAAATAAATCACAAGTTAAAAAAACATCAAGTGCAGTTTTCTACATTGTAGAGCAACCACTCATCTGCCATTTCAATCTTTTTTTTTCCGCAGTGAAACATCCCCTTGGCAGTCCTAACAAATTCCAGGAACCTTTCATGGAGAATTTGCAGAGGCCAAGTGAAACATCAAAAAAGGACAGAGGGCATCGGAAAACAGATCTATCAGAACACAGAGGTAGAGCATTGTGTCTACGTCATAGGTATAAGGGAAACACTGATAATAGAGAGGCAAATACAAAGACATACAGGGCCAAGCCAGTGTAGATAACTACTGTACGTCAGAGTATGTTTGAAATGGTTGTTCTACAAATGATTCATGTCCACTCTCTTTAGAGATGGCACATGCAAGATCTTCATCTCCTCCAGAGAATGGGCCAAGGCCTCCTGTGGACCAAAAATTAAAAAGCTATCCACGCACCGAGAAGTCATCAAACCATTCGAGCAGAGGATCTCAGGAGCCACGTGGACAGTCCTTCGGTGCACAGGGTGGTGGGCATAGCCGGAGGAACAACACTTCCCCAAGTCGCTATGATCAGGAGAGCTGCCAAGAGCAATGGGAAAAAGGCGGCAGTGAAGAAAGCCACTATAAATCCAAGTCCACTTGGAGACCCATTCGGGAGGTGTTAAATGTGGACACTGTACTGAACGAACTGGAGCAGCGCCGTCAACAGCAGCATGACAGCCCGCGGCACAGTAAGCCTTCATCCCAGGAAAGAGTGCACACTGAACAAAGCCGAGACCGTGAGAGGGAATATGTACGAACCAGAGAAGATCGGAAGCAGAAATGTTTAATGACCATTTATGAGGATGAGCAGCGGCATGAGACTGAGAGCCACAGCTCTGTAGAGTCAGAGAGCAGGGCCAACCAACAGAGGGGCGGCAGACCTAAGAGTGGCCCCAAGACACTGCTGCGTAGTGATACCTGGACCATTCAAAGGACAGAGTCTGGCTATGAGAGCAGCGATCGGCTCAGCAGTGGCTCCACCAATCCCGACTCACCTGGCGTTGACGGCTTTGTCGTTAAAGACCAGAGATCAACACCAGAGGCACAGTTGCAAAGGTAAGAAACAGCTGTGTATTGTTCAATGGACATGGTTGATAAGCACGAATGGAGGTTTCACCGTCAAGAAGTGGGAACATTACAAGGGATATTAATCACCAAGTTATTCCCCAATAGAGACAATCGAGACATTTGTCTTTGGTGGCTGTAGTGAACATCCCACCCTGCACAGCTAGAGCTGTTGTTTTTGTTTGTTTTTTACTGTCAATAAAGATAATAAACATCTGAAACATTGGACGTTCACAAAACTGTATACTTAGATCATATATTTAAGTAGGTTAGACTACTAAGTTGAAACATCTTATTACAAATGTATTCCTGAGTCACTGAGGGTATATATAGAAGTATCCATGGGATATTTTTCCTTTAAATGAACTTAAAAGGAAATATCCAAGGCTATAGTAATAATCAACTGATGATAAATGTCAGAGATGTTACTGGTAATTGAGTTGGGATGTAGCCTACAAGTAGTTACTTAGTTAGCAGCTGTAAATCCATGGTAATGTACTTCACTAATCTGCATTTATCTGGTGAAAATGCACTTAAAGTGACTGTAAGAGGAACGGGTACCAGGAACTACTGGTTATATTAGCGTTCTCAGCTTATTTATATACATTCTTGTTCCTAAAATGCTCATGGGGCACAATTAGAAATCTAAATTAAAAGGCTTACTGTCACCAAATAAAAACTGAATCAGTATGAATCAATACCCAAGGCTGTACACAAGGCCTTTAAAACAACAATAATACAGATAAAATCAAATAAATCACATTTTTGGACATTAGAATCCAGTTGGACCCGAGCACACAGTGAATTTGAAATGCCTTAGTTTCTGTCATGCTGCCAGTGGTTTTCCATGGTGCTCTGCATTATTTGTCCTGTGCCTTTAAAGACTATGAACATTTGTTTGTTTGTTTGTTGCTATGCTGACTTTTTTTTCAAAATACTAATTGACTAATCATGAAAAGATGATTGACTGATTGATTGAAAACATGGTTAGAATCATTTTTTTCTTATATTTTCAGTCAGCTGCACCAAAAGGGAGGCGATGCCAAGTCAAGTATAACGTCCTCACCTTCACACAATGGTAAGTTCCAAGATTTTAAGGGCTTCCTCATGTTTTCCTAAAACAGTAAATGTTCTTGCTTGTAAGAAATGCAGTGTGTGTGGAATAACCACAACCAATTGGCTACTTTTCATTTTTGAGTCTTTATAGTGTAATAAGTTTAGTAAATGTAGGGTTTACATTATATAGTAGCCACTGTGACACTGTGTATGTAACAGTTTCACATTAAGTCAACCTTAAAAACATAAAGCCAGTGTTTAAAACAAAAGATAAGATATAATGAGACACCACAAACCAAAGAAACATGACATGAAAATGAAAACATGATTAACAGAACATGTCACTGCTCAGGGCCGATTTCATCTCACATCTAATCTGAAATACTTCCAGGAAAAGATTTACAAGGGAAAAAAAAGAATTTAGTCTTACAGTCGATCAGATGTGTAAATACAGGATATAGATGCTGTGGTGTTTTATTTCTTTTCTTTTGAGTATTTATGTACACCCTACATAATGTTATTTTAAAGAGTTATATAAGATACCAGCCAGTTTTTCTTTCTTTCTTTCTTTTTCTATAGCTCTGTTAGTATAACAATATATACTATATAGTATAACAATAGTTTAGAAGTGTGAGCTGTCTCTGATACTGATGATGTGAGAGTAATTGAATATTGATTAATGTCTGGGTTGATTTCTGAGCTTGGACTAGCTTCTTTAACCTCTTCACCCAGTCGGCCCTGCACAGGCATTAATCTGATGATAATCCCACAAAGCTCATTCAGATAGCACAGCTGGACATGGCTGCTGGCATTGTCATAAATATCTTTCCATTTCATGCAGTACTTTGAGTGTGCTGCGCTCGATACTTTATCGAGGCTGTGTTCATCTCGAGCCAGTGTTTCCAACCAACAGCTAGAGCTTTTATCCTTGCATGGACCTCTCCAGGGCAACAGCAAAGAAAAAAATGACACATCTATTTTTAAAGGGAAGGAATTCAGCACCACGCTGCCTCTCGCTGCGCTCGTGCACCGAGTGTGCATGCTGACTGCTTCATCCAGCTTTGAGAAAGTCTAGAGAGATTAACACTCTGCTGCTGCCACCTTGTGTCCTAAGAGTTTCATAGTCAGACGTGTCAGTGATTTTATCTCTGCTGTGTCTGCATAGTCTCTACTATTTCTACGATCTATATATACTGCTGTCAGCTGTTGATTTTGCTTCATTGTAGGTGTGTGCATCTGTATCTGCCTAGTTCATAATTAGGGAAGAAGATTAGGGGTTAGTGAAAAAAAAGTGTTTGAGCTCTGATATTCAGGGAAAAGTAAATCTGAATTATGAGATTAAGGTCTCAAATCTGCGATTTAGCAGAATTCTGATTTTATTCTCAGGATTCTGAATTAAATCTCAAAATTCACTAATCTCAGCGCTCAAATCTTTTTTTTTTTCGTATTGATTGTTTTTATCCCGAATGTCTTCTCATTTGTTGTATTCTTGGGATTTTTATCTTCTGACATAGTTCAGAAGATTTCTATGTTCTAATTTTGTTGTCATTTTTGTGTAGTGCACAGTAGTAGTTATGTGCATTTATACATGCTCTGCATAATTTAACTCTAAAGAGTAGGAAAGGTCAGATAAAAATACCTTTTGCACAAATTACATTATGTAAACAGTTACTTGCCACAATACACAGCTTTGGATATTTTATATTTTCATTTTGTATATATTGTCTCTTTTTCTGTCACTATGTTTTGATACCTTTGTTTTATATTTTATAGGTAAACATCAACCCAAACCTCAGGGAAAGAACCATGACCAAGTTTCACATTCACATCTAAAGTGCAGTCCAAGTTTGAGGTAGTGCCCGTTATTATAAATTATATATAACTTATCTAAATCTAAGATGTACATATAAGGGCTCATAAATTGGATTCCTTTTTATATTTAATGATCACGTACATCATTCTCTACAAAACTTCTCTCTTGTAGACGGAAATCAAAGTACACTTCTAGTACCTCCAGAAAAGCAGTGTCTTCAGAGAGGGACTCCACTGGTTCAGATAACAGGCAGAGTGAGCAGCAGGAGCTGACAAACTGTAGAGGGCACACTGGAGAAAGTGCAGCCCTGAGGCACATTACAAAAACCAGCAGCTCAGAATGGAACAGCTCCGATGATCTCGCTCTGTCTGAGCCCGAGGACAGAGAAAGCACTTACCGGTCCAGCAACAGCGAGGCCGTCGCCTCTGAATCCCAGTGTCCTCACATAACCCTGCCATACCACCCTCCCAGCAGTGGGACTGCAGAACCTCTCCAACTGAACAACCAGCGTCAGCTCGGCACGACAGGGTCGCCCCACCTTCGACCGACCCAGCGGATCTCTCCTCACCAGGGTGAAACAAGCCACGTGGTGTTTCGTCCGAGGATGCTTCAAGAACCCTTTCCATCAAGTCCTCGTCTTTCATCCACATCCTACGTCAGTCCTCGCAGGAAGCCTGACATTTCAGGCCTCAGAACCTTCTCAGATGCAAGCTCCAAGTCGGGCTCTGACCCAGAGAGGAGTACCCTATCATCATGTGAAAGTGAGGAAAGACTAACTGGATGCAGAGTGGAACAGGCAGTGCCAGCTCAAGAGGTTTCTCTGACAACATACTTCACTGTGGATAACTGTATGACGGAAACGTACCGTCTCAAGTACCACAACCAGAGGCCTCTTGTCCTCTCTGCCACGGTGCCACGGACAGTGGTTGTGGCTGAGCGCAGAGATACCAGCCACACACTCCCCACTGACACATACTCCCAAGATGTGCCAAAAGCCAGGCCTGAAACAAGTAAGCCTCTCTGAAAACGCTTGCAATCCTGAATGCAGGGCTAAACATTATGACAACATACTGTAGATACTGTGAGATGATATAAATTCATCTGGTTGTTTTAGGCCATTGAGGACAATGTTGCAAATCAATCAGCAGGACTATTATATTGCAAAATTTGATTTTTGATGATTTCTGCATCAATGTAATGAACTAGCTTGATTTGCCAGGCATTAAATGTGCTGCTAAAACTAGACATTCCCGTCTGGTTAAAAATGTAAAACAATTTACTATTTCACCATATATTATATATTGTGATATATATCAATATCACAATAAAAAAATTACATATAGCATGATAGAAGGTTTAATCTATATTGCCCACTCCTACCTGACAGTTGGAAAAGACAAAACGACAGCTGTTTTTCTTTGTTGTGGTGTAAGTGTACGCACAGGGTGAGCCATAAAACACTATTTAAACAAGATTTTTCGTTTTGTTTCTTTACAGGCCATAATAGCAATAAACCCACTGCAAAATGGAACCCAGTGACAGCCAAAGGACTGGATGAACGTGGTTTTTTATGAGTGCTACTTGATAAGGTTTGTTTACATGGATGGACAATGGTCAGTAGAGTAGTAACTGGATGCCAAAGAGTTTACAGAATGGAAATATGTTCTGAAGACTGACATCTCCAAATTGAATGGAATTTATTTATGCAAGCTTGTCACATAAGTAAAACCTATTTCTAAATGCTGTTGCGTATTGTTTGACGGATTATCAACTATCACATATACTGCACCGTCTTCCATTGTCCCGCAGTATTGCTGCAAGAAGATTTTGTTTAAACCAAAATCTGGACTGTTTTCAGTTTGCACAATTGGTTTTTGTGTCTTTATTATTATTTTTATCACCTTTTGTCAAGTTTATTTTTTTATTTGTGCAGTAGTCATGCAGAAATTAAGGTATACCAATATATTGCAAGTAAGGCATGAGAGATTACGGTGAGCCACAGTTAGATTGATTATACCGTGGTCTGTACAGTAATTACACAAAGAGAAAGAGAGAAGGAAGTGTGAAGACAAATCGCAGCATGTTGACACGAAAAGATATGTTAAAGATACTTTATCAGAATATGATGTCATTCTACACAACGAAATGAAAACCTACGGGCCCGAAGGTTTGCAACATCATCAGCAGCAGGTTTAAGGTAGTACTGATTTACGTCTGTCAAAGGAGTATTATCTGGGCAGCTTACCAACTTTATGCATATTGAGGGCTTTAGGTCAGGGAACAGACATTGCACCATTTACGGATATTCAGTTACTGATTTGTTACTGAAGTGTTTTATCAGTTATTTCACAACATTAATGTGTTAATGAGTAACTGACGGCTGCCCAGTACCAGTCAGCCTGCTGGGCTGTAAAAATCTGTTGAAAAAGATTCTTGTTAATTCGTTCATTGCATGAAGTTTCAAATGATTTGCTCATTTTCCTGAAACATTATGGGCAGATTTCATGCCATCATTCATAAATATGTACCACAAATCCGACAATGTGTTGATGTTCTGCAGTTGGGGCAGCCCTCAGGTTACTCAGTATGTCACTATGTTACCGCGCTGACCGTGTCACCTTGTGTATTCTACCTTCGATTGTGCTGGTGTCTGGTAATCCTTTTTTGTAACTTAGTGATGTCAAATTGTATTTTTTCAGTCTTCCTTTTAAAGTAGACAGGTTTAAACAAGTCTGTATTTGCAGGTATTTTCATAATGATGCCAATTTAATTAATATGCCTATCTAATATTGACCATACAACACAACAATTATTCTTGTTAAGACTAACGTTCTGAAACCTTCGTGTGGCCTTTACAAAGTCTTACTAGCTGTGTGTACAGCAATAAGCATGAGCATGATAATACTGGACTTCTATTATTAAATTCTATTGGATTTTACTTAATGATAATAAAATGAATACATTAAATAGCAATTTTTTACTACAGTTGATTTGGAAACTTTTTTAACTTTTTGAATACTTTGCTCTCTTTTTGAACACTTGTTGTTCTCTTCTCTTGCTCATGCAAGGACACAGACTTTTGGTTATGCATCCATTGTAAGTATAAACATGTGATGCAGAAAACAACCAACTGTCCAAGACATACTATGCATTCACTAAAAATTACTTTAAGATGACTTTAAAAGCAGATTTTAGAATTTTTAAGGCTTTGTATTCTGTACATCCGACCCGAGAACACATACAAATCAGTGTTCTTCAAACAGTTTCAAATATTGATATAAATTTTCTTTTGTGCCCACAAGATTGCCAAGTCTTTTCCTACACATCCTGCCACTTATATATTTATACTTACTTTGCACTTTTGTCTATCTACAATAACCTTTGTCCAGGTATTTCTCAACTATTCTAAGCGCACACATTTAGTCACTAAATTTGCTGTGTTTGTGTGTGTTGTGTTTGTGCTGTCTGACACCAACGGATGGTGTTTGGAGATTTATGTAATCACACCTTAACCTTGTAATTTGAGCATCTACTTGCAGTTGTCATGGTTTATTTTTTTGACACTGTTAAAATTCAAGAGAAGGACGGCTTACAATGTAACTGAGTTATTGAGAATTTCTTTAATTGAGCAGTCTGTTTCAAATAACATAAGGATGCCTTTACACAAGATCATTGTGCTGTAATTTCTGTAATTGCAATTATAAATCACTCATTTTGCTGTTATTTTAAAATACCTAATCCCTAATATATTCACTGGATAAAGAAATACAAATTACTAAACTATTGGATTTAATGAAGCTCAATTGGAGTATATTAACCAGATTATCTTAATGTTGTCTCACCTGGAATGTGTTTTTTTGTGGTTTCTTATGTAACTAATGGTCATGTCATTTATTTACAGTATTTGTCCAGTGTGTTATTTAATTATTTTCTCCATCTGTAAAAATAGGAACTCTATCGTTTTCTCTCAAGTTATATTTTACCTTCTGAACTTGGTGTCTTCAGTTGTATCAAGAGTGCCTTGACATTTTCAGTGGGACATGTTTGTTGTGAGTAAAACCATAGTTGGGGAATGAAGACAATGAATGAAAGGGATGGAGGATGTCATGCAAAACCTTTGAATATGCAATGCTAATAGTGACATATCGGATCACACGCCTCCATGTGCACCTTTGGTACTGTATGTGTGTGTTTGTGTGTGTGTGGGAGTGTCAGGGGGAGCGATTTGTGCCAGGTCCAGTATTCCTAAAAGCCCTTTCAGACCTGGAAGCAGCAACCATAGCGGCAAGCTGCAAACTCACTGTTCACTCTTCACTCGGCTGCGATTGGAAAAAAGTTTGACATGTTCAAATGTCAGCGGCAGAAAATGGGAAAGTCTGTGCTTGTAAAGTGGCAAGTGCATCCCACCTCCTGGGCGGCAAAGCTTCCCAGTTTGAAAGAGCCTTAATGTATAATAACTGAAAGATTTTTTTCAGTGCAAAACTTATATACATTATAATAGTTATTAAATGTGCTTGCACGCCTGTGTGTCTGTTTGTGTGCGAGCTTGGAGAAAGAAAGCTGATAAATGGTTTTCCGCTTGCACACATGATCCAGAGTCTCACAGTAAGGCTTTATATCCTCGAAAGTCCTGTTTGAGAAAAGGTCTTTTTGTCCTGTGTCACATAACGTCACAGTTGGCATTGCATCAATCCATATCTATCTTATATGGGGGACGGAACCTAATTAGACTCTATTGCATCAACACTCAAGAACAAAAGAGAACTTTCCACATTATGTCACTGATTTTATCTTATAAGTTGCTGGCTGATGTGGCCAGATGTGGTGGACCCGTATGCCTCACTGAATCCAATTGTCATACCTCTGTGTGCGGTTAGGATTTGGCCTGACATTAGTGTTGAACTGAGTTGTTGGTGCTTCAGTGAATGCTTCATGACTTGTACAGATCAATTTAAAGAAACATATAAAATCTGTCTACACTTTATATTTTTGTAGATAATATATATTTATTTTTATTCATTGTTGAATAAAGTTTAAATTATTGTATCACTCTTAAAATTAGTCACTTCACTGTGTATGGTTTTTTTTTTTACTTCACACAAACATCCACAGATTCTCAGTGAAAATGATCAGGTCAATAAATATAACACAGAAAGAAACACAGAAAACAGGCAATTACAGCGTGGCTTTATTACTGAAAGTATCAAAATCATGTGCAATTCAAAACTGTTTCATACTCTGTACAGGCATTACAAGTAGTGCACACAGGTTGTATTGGTATAAGTAGTTAATAATAATAATTCAACACAATACTGTATGTAATCCTGAAGTCAAACATCTCACGTTAAAGTTCTGGTGATCAGTTTGGTCTAACCCCTCTTGAAAATCCTCTTTGCGTCCACACCTTCATAGTTGTAGCTCTGTTTGCGAAAGGATGTCAGATACAGTTATTACATACCTGAGGGTTTACTCCGACTAATAATGAAATTAATGTATTAACATATGTAAATGGATGGATCAGATTTTGACTGGTGTATGTGTATTTAAATCATGTTACAGTATCTTGTAACTCAGAGAGAAGTGACAGCTGGAATATCAAATAAACAATATACAACAATCTGTATCCCAGCTAAACCTAATGTCAGCGCCTTTTATAACAGCTTCCCAAGTATTCGATATAACATGGGGATTTTTGGTGGTCTAATTTGCATAGATATAAATTCACCCTACCTGTATAAGTTCATCTCCTTGGACGATTCTGGTTGTTGTCAGTTGCTTTCCATTGTCCTTTCTGAGGAAAATCCCCTTCATCATGTCTCCCTCCAGGTTCCATGAGCCCTGTGAGGTGAAACATGAACGTTACTGATGACATGAACACTATAGGTGGAAAAGGTTTTGCAGAAGTGCAGGGGCAGGCTGTGCTGGTTGACAGCGTTATGGCTGTGACTGTTGCTGGTGGTGAGTTGAAATCAGCTGGGCACAAGGGTTACCACAACAAAAGCCAAGCCTTGATGTATGGATTGTTTTCTTAGCTAACAAATGAACACTTTCTTGCAGCTGAAAGGTTCAAAGTCTGAAGTGACTGAAATACCCAGTGCATCCCGAAGTATTTAGAACTAAATGAATGATGATTACAAACTTGAGCCTTTTCTTGTAAAGGTCAGTTTCTGAGTAATTATAAAGTGTAATGATGGAAAAATGTGCCCCACTTGATGCCACGTTAGCTTACTTTTAGTTCTGTTCCATCTGCAAGGCTGTACTCAAAGGTGACCCCCAGGGTGAAGTCCATTTCCAGGTTGCGGAAATTGCTGTTCTCCTTGATGTGAAACGTGTCTCCACTCTGTTCGATGGTTATCTTGAGGTTGTCGTGAGCGGCCAGCTTCCTCTTCATCAAGTTAATTCCTATCAACAGACACATGGAATATGTTCAAGAGAGACCTTAGCTCCAGTATTTGGTTCAGTCTTCTTTTTAATACTTAGGCTATTAACTTAAATTATGATTCCACAATTTAAAAAAATAACTCAGAATAACTAAATATGATCAAATAAAACATTTGCATGATTAGCAGTTTTCTGCACAACTGACCTTATGACTTAGAAACAACTATGGTCATTAAATGTGACATATTGACTAGCTGCACTTTATCAGTGCTTTATCAACTGCCTTATCAGGTCTTGATTATATTATGGTCATCCTATTACACAGAGAGTAGACATCGTGATGAGACACACAGTGATTTATCTACCATCAAACCTGCATCAAACTCCATGTACTTAAGAAGTGTGCTAAAAAGCCTTCAGCATTTTATCAGCAGTTTGACATAACTCACCCATTTGTTCCATGAATTTCTCATAGTTATCACTGCGATCAATTTTCCAGGTGCCGTTGAAGGTCATGGTGGCTGTGAGGGTGAACTGGACAACTCTGCAGCGAGGAGTGTCTTACTCAAAGTCTGCTGCTCCTTTTAAACCACACACCCTCTTATCTCGTCATATATCTGAATGCTGATGTGGCCGTTTAAAGCTCATTATTTTCTCAAAGCAATAGGCACAGCTGCAGCTGGTTGGGCAATGCCATGGTTCTGAACAGAACCGTGCCATACGCAATAAACCATAGCATATGATACAGTATGCTTTTTGAATGGTAGACATCCTGTTCTACCTGTATTTCTGTTTACAAAGGGTGCCGGTCATACTTTAACCTTAGTAACAGTATCCAGTGCAGAACTGCAACAACTGAACATGCAGCATTTGATACAACAAGAAATAAAACTAAAATATGTTTTTCAATTTAACTTGAAACACAATCAAGTTTGTCTATTGTGTCTATTTTTTGGTCCTTGTACCTCCAACTGAAATGAAAACAATAACTAAACAGACCTGTTGAAGCATATATGAATGCCATTTTTGCACTACTTTAAATTTGACTGTCTCTAATGTAATTTTGCTAAAACTCTTGTCTCTCAGCCAAGATATTACTGCACTAGATGCAATTGCTTTGCAAAAATACAGCGGTCATCAGTCTGGCTGATAATGCGTTTCCAATGATACCTTTGACCTTAATCTGGCCATTGTTGTTAAGCGAGATCTTTGATCTCTCAAGTTAATATTAAACAAAAACTAGTGTACACTGTCACCATTTGCCAGTCATTGTGTGTCATTAAGATACACTCATCTGATTACGATATCTTTTATAGTCTCTCTGGGTAAAAGCTTATGCGAATGAGAAAATGTTTTTTTGTAGGGTGTTGGGGAAAGAATATTCTGTGTACCGTATTTAAGGCAATTTTGGGACAACACAATGATGTAGACACAATTTACTAACTACAGACTAACTGGAGTGTCAAAATGTCAATAACATAAGTATTAAGTTAAATATAGGTTTTTCTCTTAAATGGGAGGAAATGAGAGGAAAAGCAGCAAAAATGCACAGGAAAAAGTATTTCTTAAACATCTCTGCCAAGTGTCACAAAGAGATTAATAAAACATGCACAACATGTCAGTTCTCTTTCTTATCTGGGTGTCCTCTCATCTTACTAAGAGACCTTTGCCTGACCTTCACTTCCACCTCAATGAATCTCTCTTATCACACAAAAGATCTTTCCACTATGACTGCAGTGATGAAATTGACAGGTGAGCTTGAGACACACTTAATTAAGCCCTGCTGAAGCTAATCTTTAACACAATTATATCCTACAATGTTATCTCCTAGTTGTAGTATAAGCTGTAACAGTACACGCAAAATAATAACATGGTGTATAAAAGGAGGGTTTTGTCGCTGCAGTGACGCAAACTCAGTTTTAGTCAATGCTGCATGTCTAAGAAGGCTGTCGCACTCTGTGGATCCAACATTTTACAAACTGTCAAGGTTTCTTTGTGGCATCGATCCAAACATGAGGGTTTTCGGGCTAGAAGAAGGTTAGAAGCAGGCTTGTGACCAGATGGTCATCAGTTCTGAATCTAAATGGGGGGAGCGGAAAGAGTGGTGCTCGTTCCACCCTTATTACACTGGGGGGCTCTTGAGCAAGGCCCTTATCCCCCTACTGCTCCTGTGGAGATTGTGGTTGAATTGAGAACACATCGCTCTGCTGTTAGCGTCACTACACTGGTTACCCATTTGTTTTAGGATTAATTTTAAGATTTTATTGAGTACTTTTAAGGCTCTTTATGGCCAGGCTCCAGGTTACATTTCAGAGTTGATTTTCAATCACCAACCTGTGCACAGCCTGAGGTCCTCAAACAAAAACCTGCTAACCTTCCCGAAAAAGAGAGCATAGATCTCAACAAAATTTACCTGGATAAATAAAAGCTTAATAGTAAATAATACAAGCTTTTGCAGCATTGTTTTTGACCGCAAATACATACTGTAGCTACCACCACACAAGCCTTTGTCACAGATGACATTTTCACTTATTATTAAAATTAGTGAATATATAGTTAGATTGCAGATCCACACTACCAGTTGGTGGCAGTAATGCACCCTAACGCTGTTTGCTTACCACCATAAAACATCTAAAAGAAGAAGAAGAAGAATCACTCGTCATGGCAGGAATGAGCTCAGGTGTAATTACTTTCATTAATAATGGCTACATGCCATTTAGAGGCCTCAATAGGTCACCATGCATAATATCCGGGCACTGGAGTTGGCATGTTGTCCCTAAATGGGCTGCAGCCATAAATAACACCTGTGGCTGTGAAAAAGGCCTGTTGTTTTGTCTAAGCAAGTAATTTATCCTTCCAGCTGACACAGAACAACATTAGGAGTTTTGTTTCTGGCCACCTCATGAATGTAAGTCCAATTAACCCTCATTTAACCTGGGGTTGTCTCACTAACGTCTAAGAAAAACTTTTGGGTCTTTAGCTGCTAGAAGTTTCTTTCCCCAGCCGCCTGCTGACTTTGCCTTTGGCCGTTTGGTGCTAAACAGCTAGCTAGCCCCAGTTTGTGCCTCATTAGTTTCCCTACCCAGGTAGCCGGCGGGCTGCCATCTTTGTTTTGATTCCGCAACTTGAGAAACGTTTAGCAGACAGAATGTTTTTTCATCCAGATGGTTTTAAGAGTCCTTTGGGGATTCTAAAAATAGTGTGTTTAAACAACCATTTGGGTTTTTCAAACATTGACTGATGGTTGCCTCTGTGACCTGAATCTATAAACGAGAGTCCTTGAAGCGGCGGCTAAGCAGCTGAGACTCAACCATAGAGTAAATGCTTGTCCGTAAAACCATATCGATGAGCTAAAAGAGGCTTAAAAAGACAAAATAAATAAAAATACAGGTAAAAAGCTGAGGGAAGCTGACAAGTTGCGTGATAATTCTCCTTGAGTTTAGCCCACAAGTGACCCTTATTCCAATCTTAAGAGCAATATGGAATCTCTAATGAAAATAATCTTTTGGTTATATGCCTGGTTCATGAGACAATTAAAGAAATGACCTATTTCGACAATTGCAGGTCTTCATAAGGTTCAAACTTGAACATGAGACAATGTTGTGTACCACTCTGTAAACTAGTATGTCATCTGGCATAACTAATACAAGTTTACACCCACTTTGTGGTAACCCCACTGTATATTTTAAGTAATATGTCAAAATGAAAAACTCTACTTTAGTGACAATAACAGCAGCAGGTGTCAGAACTGTACAGTGACATGGTGGAGGCCCCTAATTTATGAATGTTTTAACCCCAGGGTTGTAATCTTCTGACTGGCCACAAGAGAGAGCTCTTCTACTGTATATTATCAAAGGGATACACAGATGTCTCTGATGCATATAACCCTGCCTTCAATTAAAATAGAGACCATGCGTTACCTTTTTCTGTTCATCTGTAAAGTTTAGTCTTTAAGAGTCACAATGAGCAGGCTGATGGCAAAGCTTGTGCTGTACAAAGGAAATGTCAATCAACACTTGTCAAGACTATTTTATTAGTTACCTCCCAACAGAAACATTGTTGAAGTAAAACAATCATGTCTTACAAGCACAGAAATGCACTCGTACAGTACAAGAGGTACCTGTTTGTTTCTTACACAGGAAGCTGCATGGTGTAGAGGATTCCTTGCAAGGATGACATTTTTAATGTTTAATAGTAATGACTTTGGAAAAACAGGTGAAAAAAGTGTGGCAGCCTACATTTACTCATGTGAAATGAATCCAACACATACGGCACATAGTTACAGAGGCATAAATGGTAGTTTCATTGAAGTTTTTCTAGTTTTGTCACTGTATATTCTGTCTTTTTCTAAAAGTCATACCTTAATTACATTTTATAATGAAGTGCCAAAATACCAAATACCATGATGTCAACAATAAATATGTAGATCATTAAGAATATCTCAACATTTAGTAGAACTGAAAATAATACTCAATTATTTCACAGGAGCAGACAAAAAGTGACTGTGCGATAAGTAGAGAGGTGCAATAAATATATTAAATTAAGTGTATAGTGCTCATTCTTAATAATTCAGTGACGGACACATGACGATACATGTTTACTAACGGCTCAACGTGTATCATTTGCGACTTTAAAACATGTAATATATGAATCTGGTTAGTAGCTTTTGTGCCAAAGAACTGGTGAGCATGGTGGTATAAATCTATATAAATATAACAGCTATAATATCTAAATTTGTATTTCTTATAATGGTCTTGATGCCACTGTAACATATTCAGTGTAACACTTCATAACTCTCACATCCAATGATCAAAAAATGGATCCCTCAACTAGTAACAGTATGTAATGGCACGAACATGACATCAAGCTATAGTATATTTTTTCTATTACACTCATAACTTTAAATCAAGAGTTTGTCATTATCATGATCACCCTTTAAAAGAGGAAATAACAATGGTTAAAACATTTTATTCATCTAAAGTGAAATTTGTTATTTGGGCTGATAAAGTAAAGACTATAAACTAAGTATTTTTGGCAGACTTCAGAACAAATACAGTATATGACAAAATTAGCAGCTAAAAACATTTAAGATAGATGGGAAAAATGTTTTGCCTATCAAAACCTTTAGTAATATTATGTACAATAACAATGTGAGAATATTTTGTCCAAAAATGTATCAAACTTGAATGTACCATATACTGTATCTCTACTATTCATGAAACACTTCACTATTGTGTCTACGCTAAAAAAATATAGTGAGGTCATGACAGATCACGGTCAAGCAGAAACAAGCAGGGAGAGCAACGGGTTCAAATTCACTTTGAAACAGCCATGGTTTATCATATAAAAAATATCTTCATGTCTGTGGATACATCATTTTTTATTTCACCTCATCCATCTCACCCCTGCCTCAAGATTTGTGTAATTATAAAGAAATTTTGACAACACAGTACCATACTGAAGCTTCTGTTAGATGACACTCGCACCGTTTTGGCGTTGAATCTGATTTGTTAAGCTTTAACTGTGGTGGACTCTGTGTCAGTGGGCTTCCTGGACAGAAAAAACACCTTCATCGGTTCCTTCTTTCCTTTCATGGTGATGGGGCCCCGATACTCCAGATGAAACTGAGGGTCAGCATTCTCAGTAGACTGCAAACACCTGAAATACAACTTGTTTTCACTATAACTCTATGATAACATGTTTGTGTCAACCAAGAACATCGAATCTACTGACCAAAACAACACCTACTGGTTTATGTTTTAAATGCACTCCAATGTGTCCTTCATGTCTAATACTGGTATTTTCTTAACAAATTACAAATCCCTTTTTAATACTGTTTAACCAAGTTGCAAAGCTCCTTCAAACCCACCTAATCTCTCTACAGGCAGTGGTAAAATCTAAACATGACTTCATATATGCCACTGATATGAATTTAGGAAGTACTTCTACTTACCGGTAAGTATATTCGGAGACATTTATTTTCCCCTTTTCACCAGTAGTTTCTGTGCGACTTGTGAGGTTGACCGTATTTCCAAAAAGGCAATATCTGGGCATCCTCTGGCCGATCACCCCAGTCACCACTTCTCCTGTGTGGATCCCAATAGTAATCTGTAAAAAGAAAGGATGAAAAAAAACCATATGTCAGTTATAATTAACAAAAGTTAATAAATATGCCAAAGATATCTCTATTTCTTGTCAAATACTGGCACAACCAAGCTTAAATATTTATTATAAGATATCCACAGCACTGATCATTAGTTATCTGTGGTAAATTCATTACTTAAAGGAGCACATGACACAACTGATTTATCTACTTCAAATCTATACCAACACAAACTGCACAGTTTGAGTGTGAGGAAAAACTATCCTGGCATTCCAATAAACCCGTGTAAATGTTTAATCAGGGACTCTGTAAATGATATGAGAGAGAGAGAGAGAGAGAGAGAATTGCAAGCAGCTATCCAGCTGAATTCTTCTTGGTCTGTTTCTTAAAGCTAAATTCTTAAAGCTATCGACTGAAAAGTGTACCATTTGGTGGGTGGATATAAGGTTAAGTTTGTCAGAAATCACTCCATGCACAAAATTAGATATATTTTTAGGTGTGCAATAAACTAGAAATTCCAAAAAAAAAAAGCCCTAGGCAATCTACAGACTAATATTTACACTTGAACCTGTAGGCACTTCAGTGCTTGTTGTCTTCAGAGCATGAACACGCTGTGAGTGTCTGGGACAAATGAGAATCTATTTTTAGACACAGGATCGTGAGATGATTTGAGTCTGTTTTTGCCACTAAACTGGACTCTTCTTCAGCCTGTGCCATGTCGAAATAAACAGCCTTTTGCTAACAAGACATCATTTTCCAAAGTTAAGTCTCAACAGTCATTGATACAATAACAATCTCCAGTCAGTTAAACAAAAGTCTGCTGTTCTTTATCCAAATTTCACAATGTACTACTTCAGCGTGGAAATATGTCCAGATGCACAGATAGTTATTCTTCAATCAGCAAGAAATCCTTGAGGGTAAAGTGTTGTTCATATTAGGCTGAATGCCAGTTAGCAGTATTTGTCAGCTGCAGAAGAGGTCTGACTGTGTGTGTGTGTGTGT